>ML818238.1:62521-79683 GCA_009831015.1 Picea engelmannii
ACATTTAATGTTAAAAAGAACACCCACACGCTTTAGGAACACGTGCGCGTTCCTAAAGCGTGCACGTTATTTTTATTTCAATTGTTTTTAGGAACACGCATGCATTCTTGTACACATGTTTCTCAGGAATGCACGTGCATTATTGAGAATGCGCATGCATTCTTGGGAACGTGCCTACATGGCTTGCTGAGTGGAGGTTCGAGGTTTTCCGAACATGTCACATTAGGAACACATGTGCATTCCTAGAAACACGCACATGTTCATGCGAGTGTGCATTCCCGCTCACCTTGTTTCCAGATTATTTTCCACCAACTCCGTGCACTCACCCATCAATAAAAACACATATTATTGTGGAAGAGGTGTACTTACAATGTTGGTGAATTTTGATGTTTTGACATAAATTCCCAATGAGTTGTCAATGTCTTCTAGGGTTTCCTCTTCCCAACACTAATGGGGCAATAAATACACCCTAATCGCGAAAAGGGGTTTTTTCCACCTATATCTTAAATGTAAACCTATCAAAGTTAAAGAAGTAGGGGCCTTTTTGAAAGACGCACTCACAATATTACTTGCAAAAATAGATGTAAAGAAGCCTTTCAATCTTAGGTTGAGGTCCACCTCACCTTTAGGTTTTCACTTTGATCCACCATGTGAGGGTGACTCCATAATGTCGATTAATATTTCTCTTCCCCAGGCATCAACTTCTTATTTTTTTCCCATCTTATTTTCCATGCTTGCTTGATTTAGCGTATGTTGTATCCTTGTCCTTATCCCCTACCACCACCTCCTCCGCAGAGGTTTTATCGTCATGTTTCCCCGTGACGATATTCTTGAAGGTTGGCACATAGCTCGCAACTACAAACACATCACATCATATCGATAGCGTTTTATTCAATATGTGAGTCCGACATCTGGAATGTCCACGCCAAATTAGAATTGACTCACAGATTTGACGGATAACATTCAATTTGAAGTCATTATCCTGTGGGTCGGTCGGTTGCAGCCCAATTACAGTTGCAAATCGCAAGCACAACCCCTTGCTACCTAACTTTGTTTTAGATTATAGATTTCTTGTTTTCTTCACATGATTACGTTCTTGTTTTAGATTATACATTTATTGCTATGCCTGAATTGGGTTACACGGAAAGGGGATTCCCTTATATATCACTTAAAGAAATTTAAGGCAAACCATCAAATTGTTTTTTGATGACATGTTTGAGCTCACCACCACAATTTGATCACTTTGGATTAAATAATGGTTTTTTTTTTACACCATGAGTATTCAACGACATCTTTTAACAAGTGTTGCATGGCAGTCCAGTCCATGTCGGGACATCTTTTAACAAGTGTTGCATGGAAATCTAGTCCATGTCGGGCGAGGGACTCATTAATAAAGGCATGGCTTTCGAATAAGCATCATTAGTCTCCTTGGGATGTTTTTTGAAATTCATTTTTTACATTTTCTATCAACGGATCACAGTGATACGAAGTTTTATTGCAACACACATCCCCTTCGCTATAAAGTCAAAGTTCTGGAGTTGACAAGTTGTGATTGGGTTTATATTAATGAGTGTTTTGTGCCAAATATTATCATTAGATCTCTTTTGGTTGCTCCATTATGTTCTGTAATAGTTTGCCATAAATTTCGTCTTGTACGAGTTATTTGGTTGTAGCTCCAGCTTAATGTTTTTAGTGGATCCCAGAATGTTCTATGTCATATTTTGCATAGGAGATTATTCTAGCGATTCCTTGATTGAAGGAAGCGAAGTCACATTCAAAGTATCTTTATGAAATATGCCAATGCCAGTTTCTCGTAATACATAAATTGCTCTTGCGTCTCTTGTAACTCGTGAGAAGGCCTCGAGAAAGAGCCATAGATATCAACATCACAATTTTTCAACGAAGTACATTTTGGTGCGGGCTCTTCTCGTCGACGCATCTTTGAACTCGATGTCATTAATATAAACTAACATAACTTATCTAAAGAGAAAAGTATTCAAATATTACTTTGTAGTTGGAAACCAAGTTAGGATATATGATATATCTAAACGTTGCAGTACTGAGAACAATAATGAAGGTGTTAGTGGAAACTCAAACAACAACAATATTTCATGCAGTCCATATTCATGTTCATCGCCCTATTATGGGCACAATCGAAACTTCGATTATGTTTCAACTATTTTTGAAGTCTTTGACTGGATATAAACTTGAAGACATTCCCTCCTAAAGATCTGTGAATCAAGAGAGACCTTCGCAAAGGTTGAAGCTATATAAGTTTTATTACTTTAAATGAGTTTTTGCCTTCTGTCGATGAGGTTATTATTGTGACAGGTTCATTAGTGAAATACATAAATGGTGTTGGACAAGGTCGTAACCCCCTATTGTAAGAGTTGTTGATATACAAATGCCATCATCATTATAGTAAAAGATAAGTGATTCTCTGAGAGCCTTCGAAGAGATTGGTGTTCCCTCTCGAAACTTGAAAATATGATTGAAATTTAGAATAAGGTGTGAACTGGAGGAAAAGTATCAAATGAAGAAACTCTGGGAAATTATGAAAAATACAGTTCAAACGAAGTCTCACCTCGATCTTGTTATCAAAGACTTCAAATATAGTTGAAACACAATAAGGATATGCAACCTTAACTAACTAACGTGGTTTTCACAGCCCGGAAGCGCTTGACAAAGCTCACTCTTGATGTGTACCCCCAGGGCCTAGGCTAACCACCATAAATCCTCTATGAAATATTAGCATTCCAACATTGACGACAACCATATTCGGAGGTCGGCTAGGCTGGGTTGACACTTTCCTGGTAGACAGGTGCAGGGTTGATCGAGACCTTAACTGGGTTTAGGTATAGGTTAGAAGTCTATGATTTCTTAGCGGTAAGTTGGGTTGGTTGCCTTATCTCTCCCAATTCCTACGGTGGGTACTAAATACAATACTGGAAATCAACTAGGATTTTATTGCAGAGTAGGCCTGCAAGAAGACCCATCATCTTCCTTGATTCCTAACTTTCCTCTGGTTTCATCCTGGTTGCACTTATCTAGCTATCGACCAGTGGGCTGTTGGGGAATCTACAATGAGAAAATACATCGAAGAAACCACAATTGCTAAATCCCTTATCTAAGATGCCTCCATATATTCTAGTGCAAAATATCGGTCCGCTATCTTGGGATGCACCTGCAGCTCGAAGTAGTTCCAGCCCAACCCATAATCAAACGGTCTTGTCGGCTAGTATGTGTGGCTGGTGATATTTTGTATGAGAACTTGGCATATTTTGCATCCCAACATGGCCTTTCCTCTGTCAAGGAAATGTTACATGCATAGGATCTTGAAGATAACCGCAAGCAATGCCTTCAACCAGAAGCTTCAGAGATAAGTGGTGGCAGTCCGACATGACTAACACTAGTAAAACATGCAAAGTCTTGGCTAGTTAATTAATTACAAATTACATGAAAAGTCACTTTAATTACACACAAATTAACCTTGATTCTTCAAATACATGCCAATCAGAACTAAAATTTGTTAGTGGCCACCTGTCTAACATGTTGCGTTCCAGGTAACGATTAAATAGCGACATAGGCTACGTGTACCGGGCTACTCAGAACTAGACAAGGATGGATTTCCTCCTAGCACTGGGTCACCTGCTTCTCGTTATGGCCTTGGATCTTCCTTATCTAATCACATCCTTTTTGTTCTCTAGTCCCCCATCCCAAGGGCCTATGCTGCCATGGGAACGGTCGCATAACCAACTACAATATATGAATAACTAGAAGGTGGTAGGCTGAGGCTAAAGCTGGTGAGTAGGTCGCTCCCTATGGGTTTGGTTTTGTGCCTTCGATTTTCCCACCCACCTATGGATTGGTCTTAGATGAAGGTTCCTGTGCGTGCAGATTCCATATTTCCATTTCATTGGCATCTTGCCATCCACAATGTAAGAGCGAACTGGGTAGGTTGGCTGATACGACTTTTTCTATAATAGTTGTTGGTGGGGAATACCAGTGTGTGTACCAGCTCCATCTTGCCTGATGCTTAGCGATCAAATACACAAATGGAAAGTTGTTCAAATCACAGGGTTTCAGCGATCGAGACCTCATCGACCTTGACTTAATAATGACCATGTGCTCTACTCCTTTCCTACTGACTAGGTACTGAGTGAGCTCACTCGGTACTACTAGGACCAAAGTGAAGGTCGACAAGGAAAACTACAAGAAGCCGAATTTGTTAGTTCTCTAGTAAAAGTATAGGTGGTGATTGTAGTTAGTCTATTATGAAATGATGCTTCTAACCATTTATGTAGCGACTATGGTTGTTTCCTGAGCATCTCGATTACCCATGAATGCTTGCTTTTTGTATTTTTGTAATACATTTATATTAAATAAATAAATGATGATGCCAACTGGTTTTAGTTGTGTATCTTTACATTGCCAATTTATTTATATTTTACTAGGGTTTAGTTAAATGTTTTAAGTTTTTGAACATTTCCCCATACCATCATAAATCCTGATTCATTTCCATCCGCACATCCAAAGAGAATATAGATTTCCAGAATGTGACTGTCTTTGAAGTAAAATGGGCTTGAGGTCTTTCGAGTTTATCTTTGTAGGTTGAACGCAATACGAAAGGGTGATGGTCCATGTATATGTTTTATTTTGGACTTTCCATTTTTTTTCCCTTCATTGAAACTTTATCGTAGGCTTGGTGCCAAGAGTCGTACGAGCATTCAAAACATCTTCCCATGGTCATCGAAAAGTGTGTGCATGAACTTTTACGGAATGGATGGATGTAATTTGGCACAAAATTCATAAATTTGGGCTCACTGTTGCCTTGAGAATTTTGTCTTGTGACGGTGAAGATGAGGAGTTTTTTGTTTCTGCCACTTATTTTGAGCGCCAAAACAACCTGAGAAATCTTTCAGAGGATGCTCAGTTGCACCTTTCTTGACAGGGACAAAGGATTTTGATATTTGTTATATGGCTTAACCAATATTCAATGTCTTCCATCATGCAATCATCACAAACATAACAACTCTTGGATTTACTAGCCATTTACTTGCTAACTCTTTTTTGTTAGGGTCCAAGATCATACATCTACCATTGTAGTGGGTAACTCCTAATGTTATTGTTATATGATGTTGTCATTTGATGCACATGTTTGTGCATAGGGCTTAGCATGTTATTCCAATAGCTTTGGGAGAAGGTGTAGATCTATTATTTTATCATTGATATAGATGGGTGTATTAACTTGCAGGTGAACGGGGATTTAGAGAGACATAATGGAAAAGACAGAGATATTCCTATTGTAAGGTATGTTTTTAAATGATTTCAGGAAAAGGTTTCAATATCTGCAAGTCAGGAATGCAAAGTTGATGCTACTTAAATTGATTTCAAACCCTCTATTATTTACTAAATTATTAAAAAAAATAGTAGGATAAGTACGAGGCAAACATTACAGTAAATAGGAATAAAACATAAACTTACTACAATAACAAGGACAAATAAAACATAAACTTATTTTGAAATAGTAGAAACTTAACATAAAAAAATTTGAAACAGTAGAAACAAATTACCAATAATTCAACCTTGCAGAAACAATGAAAACCAAGGAACCGATGAAGTAGTGGTGAAGCAGTGATGAATGAACCAGTGATCAATCCAGATAGGGATCAATCCAGAGAGGAGCAGTGGTCCAAAGCGCATACATACGCAGGCTACAGTGAGGCAGGACGTGTACACATGCGGGCTGAAGGAAGGCAGAGCGCGTATAGTTGAATGAAGTCATGGAGACTTGAGTGTGAGTTGATGCTAGGATATTGAAGTCTGAAGCAAGTTCTAGATCTGCATTCTATGGGCTCAGGGCTGCTATAAAAGTTCTGGTATGGTTACATAGTTGTCTTGATGCATAATCTTTCTTATTTTATGGTGAATGCTTAAGTCATTCTTGGTATGGTTGTTGTGATATAGTTATGTTGGATGATTGATAGAGTGAGAAACACTCTTATGGTTCATTACTAATATGATTTCCATAGTATATTGGTTGCTTATACATGATTAAGTAGCATTCATATTGTATGGTTGAGGAGCATGAGTAAGTTGTTGGAGAGCATGGATGTGTTGAGATTGGTTATGGTACAGATTGGACAGTGAAAGACAGAAGTGGATGTCACTGAGGGCTGTAGAGGATCTAATTTTTTCATGAAGAGAAAACCCTAAATAATCAGAAGGCATACGCAGGTTGTAGTATAGACAGGTTGCGTACATATGCGAGTTTTACTACTTGTAGGGTGTGTACATACACATGTTGCACTATTGATAAGTCGCGTACCTGTTGACAGATTGGTATCTATTGAGGATTGATTCCTCTTCTCAGTTGGTGTTGAGTTGTGTAAGTTGATTGTTGCATTGTAGAGCTGGTGCTCTTGTGGATTTATAACTCTATTCATTTTTTGTTGATAACCCAAGGATTGTAGTCCGTAATAAAAATAAAATTGTACATACATCTTGTGTTCTTTGCGTTCCTTGTGGTAATGACTTATTGATGGTATATGTTGTTTTTATATGTTGTTGATATATGTTCACATACAACTGATTATAAATGACAGTAATGAGTGTTTGGTGATTGCTATCCAATGAGTTATGTGAAGGGAAGTTTGAAGAAAATGAGCCCTACGCTGATTCAGCCCCCCCTCTCAGTGTGGTTGGTGTGTCCAACAGAAAGTATCTCTAGATAGGGTTTAAACTAAGAGGGTGTATGCAATTATACTTCTCTTTGTAAACCCTTGTTAAATCAACAATACTTAAGAAAAATTATGATGGAGACTAAGGTGGGGATGTGTGCCCTTATACTTCCCACCTATCTCTAGCAAAAATAAACCTTGACTTGAAACAAAAATTATAGCACAATGCAAATTTTCTTACCAATTCAAGGAAAAGATGCCAAGATAAACAACCACAACAGCAAGAGAAAATCGTTCCAAGGCTAGCGCATACCTCCACCAACCAATAACCAAGAAATATATCCATACATAATAGCACAAGAAAGAAATAGACAAAGATAGCGAAAATTTCAATCCAAGGCCTCTCCAAATGGGAGAGTTGTGATTCAAAATGAGATCTAATGATCTCTATGTATAAAATTTGTCTTTCACATAGTTTGTCCACATTAGAAAGGGTAAAACATAAGATACGGGGTCCACAACCCTTATCATATCCCTTACAACAAAAAAATATTAAACAAATTACTTTTCAGTTCACTTTTACACAAAACAAACCCTAGAATAAGGTGATGTCAACCCTTTAGGGAATATTTTAGCACTTTGAAGAAGTCCTTGGGTAGGTAGATGCATGGCTAGGCCTCCAAAGGAAACTTGTCACTCATCCAAGTCCTCTCTTTATGGTATTCAAGCTTCCTTCCTTTAAAATGTGCCACATGTCATCAAGCAACACCATCACCACCAAACCCTAGCCCTCTAGTTGACGTCAAGCCTCCAAAAGATTATGTTTTTCCTCTCCTACACAAAATGTTTGTCATGTGAGGACTAGGTCATATCATCCATGATGTCCTCTAGGCATCCAAAAGTACGTCTCTGTCATTCAACATGTAGGCCCTTGGCATCGAACCTGTGGAATTCAAGCCCTATGGAAGCCCAAGTTAGGCTTTTTCTTCCAAAACTGTCCACCAACTAGGTCTTGAAAAGACAAACAAGCATGCCTTCCAAGGATCTCAAATAAAACTATCATGGTGAGTGAATCAAATCAATAAATGAGCCACCTAAGCATGTGCATCAAATATTACCTGATCAAACAACTAAGTTCTCAAAGACATTATGCAACTTGTCAAGCTTGTATATGTGAGGGTTGACGAGGTGTTCTATTGGGTAGATCTTTCCCTAGGTCAAAGAGTGTTTCCCAAGTGATCCCTCTCTAATCCATGTGAAGTGTATGAAGTGGCTTATGGATCAATACTAAAGGGGCATGGGTTTCATGACATGTAAGGGGTTGTAGTGTCTCATTCATGGGTGCCTTTATAGAGGGTGTGTGGCACCTTCATTTGCAATGCACTTTTTCCAAGACCATCATCTTTCCATTATTTTTTTCTTTCATGTTTTAAAGTATGAGATGAAGGCCATTGTCTTGGTGTGGTGTCCAAATAATGACTGTGTCACTCACAAATACCTTGCGGATATGAGAAGGTTGGCTCATGATGAGATCCCCTTTCTCTCAGTTGTGTAACTGAGAGAAACTACCATGGCTTGGTGGCCATATGATGGTAATGTCATATCACTATATACCCATGATCATGATAGGTCAACTCGTTATGAGACCTCCTATCATCCAACTAACCCCCTAAGCATTCACTATCATTTATTCTTATGGTTCCCCCTTTTCTTACAGAGAAGCATTTCATTGCTTTCTCGAGGGATATCTGAGAAAAAGCTGGAAGGTATATATACAGGATTTTATCTTTTTAACCAATACCAATCTCTTTGAGCCTTAAACTCCTTCTTCCCATAGAATGAGGGACAACCCCTTCTTGGGTCAATACACCCTAAAATCCCAAGAGACAGGGAAATGGAGGTTTTAGGTGATGGAAAGTGGTAAGTATGGTTGGGAATGATATGATGGATCTTCAAAGGAGTTCCTAGTATCAAACCCATTCACGTGGAATATGACTTGGGCACAATTGTAGAAATTTCAATAACAATTAAGTATTGCCCAGACTCTCCTGATATAACAATTATTTGTTGCTTGTTAAATACAGAATCGCTTCTACTAATATTCTTGTGGAATGTAAACCACGATCGACGATGCAATATCAAGAACAAGAATCAATAAAACATAACACAGATGTTTTATTGGGAAAGCATAAAGCTAAAAACCCCACTATCATATATTATGTATATCATGGATCATGAAACAATCTCATACAAAACTCTAATCCAAGAGCTCTCAGTACAATACAATCGTCTCACACTGTCATACAAAAATCAGCAAATACATGTGCCAATTCTCTACATCCAGACAGTCTGCCTCCTCTGCTCAATCCCTGCAATGGATGAATGAATCATCTACACTAGAATACACATGTTCATGGGCATATCCACTGTGTGTGTGATTGCATGAGTGCACTTCACTCAAATCACAACTGATAGCCAAATTGTCCCTTTCACCTGTTATCTCAACTGGGTTTCCACTGGATCTGACATGCATGTAGTTAACAGTGGTAAATATTCAGTTGCATGTGAGATCATTGATTATGAATTAATTAATAATTAATTCACTGAACTCTCACTAGTGCAATTTTAGTTACAACTAGTACAACTGAACTTAACTCACTTAACTGAGTTAAACTACTTTACAACTCACATAACTACACTAATAAATGAGATAATAGATTAATATTTATTGTCCAATTTATTTAAGGGAAAAATAAATTAGACACACATTTCTTGTTGACTTTTCAACACTCCCTCTCAATAAGAAAGGGATTATCCTTCACCCCAATCCTGTCTCTATGGTATTTGAATTTGCTCCTGGTGAGCGCCTTCGTCAAAATGTCTACATCCTGATATTCCGTAGGAATGTACTGAAGCAACATGATCTTCCGCTGCACACAATCTCTAAGATGATGATACCGTATATCTATATGCTTAGATCTATCATGAAACATAGGATTAATCGAGAGTTTAATGCAACTCTGGTTATCACAATAAATCACTGTCAGATCTAAATGAGAACCAAACAAACCAACCAAGATCTTTCTCATCTAGATAGCCTCACATGCAGATTGACTTGCTACCATGTATTTTTCTTCCGCTGAAATGAGTGCCACGGATCTTTGTTTCCTGTTGTACCAAGAAACAGTTGTAGATATGATACTAAAGATACCCCCTAATGTGCTCTTTCTGTCCGTTGGGCTACCCGCCCAATCTGCATCCATGAAGCCATGCAACTTCACCTCATTCGTCTGTCTATACCATAATCCATACTCAGATGTGCCCCTCAAGTATCTCAGGACATGCTTACCCTCCTTCCAAAAGAGCTTGGTAGGCTTAACCATTGCTTGACGCAATTGGTTAACCGCATAGCAAATGTTTGGTCTCGTGTTCACTAAATACATTAGTGAACCCACTAGATGTCTATAGACAGTAGCATCCACTACCTCTCCAGAAGTAGCATCCTCTTTCCTCCAGTTTCCTAGAAGAGGATTATCCGTGGGTTTGCAGCCCTCCATGTGAAACTTACTCAGTATCTCCCTTGCATAATTTCCTTGAGACACAAAAATTTCACCATCTCGCTGCCATATTTCCAATCCAAGGAAATAGTGAAGAAGGCCCAAATCCTTCATCTCAAACTCCTTTGCAAGGTCCTCCTTGCATGAGTGTATCATCTGATCATCACCAATTAGTATTAAATCATCAACATAAAGAACAATGATTAAAAGCTTACCCTCCACCACAATTTGGCATAGGTTTGCATCCGCTTGACTTTTGGTGAAGCCCAGTCCGGTGAAATAGTTGTCTATCCAAATGTACCCAGTACGGGGTGCTTTCTTCATCCCATACAATGATCTCTTGAGTCTGCACACATGTCAATCCCTGTCAAAGGTCTCAAAACCTTCTGGCTGCTCAATGTACACTTCTTCCTCAATGATCCCATTGAGAAATGCAATTTTTACATCCATCTGATGAATGCACTAGCCCTTCTGTGTTGAGAGTGAAAAGATGGATCTTATGGAAGAGTACCTTGCAACAAGTGCAAAGGTCTCATCATAATCTATCCCCTCGATCTGTGAGAAGCACCGGGCCACAAACCTAAACTTGTATTTCTCAACACTCCCATCAGCAGCTTGCTTTACCTTGTAAATCCACCTCAATCCTACCACTGATTTATCAATCAGTCTTGGGACAATTTCCCATGCACTATTTTTGATAATGGAGTCATACTCCTCCACCGTAGCATCAACCCAAGTGGGATCTTGCACTACTTCCTGAAAGGAAGATGGTTCAGTCACAATACATTTGCTCATGAGAGCCATGTATCTAGTAAATCGATCAGGAGATTGTCTCTGTCTGCGCTGTGAAGTAGGGACTCCTACATTTTGTGTAGCATCTAGTCTCAATCTATCAGCTTCCGTGGTTCGCTTTCTTCCATTTCTGATGGATGGCTCTGCTTGAGTGGATTCCTCCACTCCATGAACCTCCTCATGTAGCTGATCCACATCTTGAGACTCATCCTTGGGAACCAACAATTCCTCTTCTGCATGCAAGTCTATCTCCCTCTCAAGCGACAACCGCATGGATTTCCCCTCATCGAACTTTATATCCTGTCACATAACAGTCATCTTACTGTTCGAAAAATACACATGATAATTATGGGGTGTTTTTGTGTACCCCACAAATATCCCAACTTCGGCATTCGGTTCCAGCTTCTTCCTGGCATCCTTGGTCACATGCACATAAACAAATGAACCAAAAATCTTAAAATGAGAAACATCAAGTTTCTTACCAGTGAAATCTTCTTCAGGTGTACTCATGCCAAGTACTCTATGAGGACAACAGTTTTGCACATAAACCTCAATATTGCATGCTTCTGCCCACAAATGCATTGGTAGGCCCTGATCATGCAACATCGCTCGTGCTGCACCCACGATCGTTCTGTTCTTCCTCTTCGCGATCCCATTTTGTTGTGGGTTATGAGGTTCTATGAGTTCTCTTTGAATTCCTTCTTTGTTGTAGAAGTCTTTGAATTCGTTAGAGATGTATTCTCCACCAGTATCGCTCCTTATAGCCTTCACTTGTTTCCTCGACTCTTTCTCCACCAATGCTTTAAACTCACGGGACTTTGAGAATGTTTGATCCTTCTTCTGCATGAAGAAGATCAAACATTTACGAGAAAAGTCATCAACAAAAATAACATAATACCTATGTTTTGTTGTTGAAGCAACCGATAATGGTACACACACGTCTGTGTGAATTCTCTCCAGAATCACCGAAGCATGGTTCTCCTTTTCATGAAAGATGGAATTTACATACTTCCCCATGCTGCAACCCTTGCACTGATCTAACTGAGAAAGTGTTCCCATTGGAAGTCCAGTAGATATTTGTTGCATGATCTTCAAGGCTCCATGATGAAGATGGCCTAATTGCTTGTGCCATAATTCGCCCTCGTCCCGACTCACCACTTTTTCTGCCTTGCCCATCATGGCAGCGCATCCATCTACCTCCAGCATGTAGAGATTCTTAACTCAAAACCCTATCTTCTTGACTTGACTCGTTGCTTTATGTCGCAGGAAAGATTTTCCATCACTGAAAATGATGTCATAGCCTCTATCCTCCAACATTGTGACTCAGACCAGGTTTTTCTTCAGACCGGGAACATGCATAACATTTTTCAATTGAAATGTTTTACCTGAATCCCTCTGAAAGGTAATGGTACCAATGCTAGTCGCACTATATCGTCCATCGTCACCCATCTCAATATGCATTCTGAGATCTTTCTCCTCCAAGTCACTGAAAGACTCTCTATCTCCCGTCATGTGGAAGGAAGCGCCACTATCCAAATACCACACTGATCCTGATGCACTTGATGCCATGCATGCGATCAAAGAGAATTCAAGTTCAAATTGCAAGACAAGGGCCTCACCAGTTGCAGCTCCAACAACCTTCTTGTTCTTCTTCTTTTGCGGACAGTTAGTAGCAAGATGCCCATGTTTGTGATAGTGAAAACACTTCACTTTGGACAAATCCAGCTTCTTGACTTTAGGCTCGGATTTTGAATGGAATTTCTTCCCCTTTCCTCTCCTTGCCTTAGTAGCCAAAGCACAATCCTCTTCATTGTCACGCTCTGATGAAGATGCATCTCTGGTGTTCCACCTAAACTCTTCCTGCACTAGATCCGACCATAGTCGTTCCCAATCTGACAATTTTTCCCTTCCATTGACAGAGTCTTGATAACTACGCCAACTCTTGGGAAGTCCTAGGAGCGCCAAGCTCACTAAATCATCATCAGTGATATTTATTCCCACACTCCCCATCTCATCCTGACATTGGACAAACTTCGTGAGATATTTTGGAATGGAGTCACCCTTTTCCATCTTGATCTTTCTGAGTTTATATTTGAGTGCCAATTTCCTATGGTCGTTGTTGTTTTGGAACAGATCCATCAAAACCTTCCACATTGCATGTGGTGTGGATTTCCCATCGAGACTTGAGATAATATGGTCTCATACTCCCTCCAACATAATCCTCCTCGCCTTTGCCACTTTATTTTGCCATTCATCAATATTTGCAGTGTCTGTAGAAATTGGCTTAGGAACATTTCTGTCAATGAAATCCTTCAAGCCATTGTCTTCGAGTACTGCCTCCATACTTTCCTTCCAAGAAATGTAGTTCGAGTTGCCCTCGAGTGCATACTCCAACCTCAAGCCATTGAAAGCCATTTCGATCTTGAATCAACTGTATCACCAAGAAAAGTCTTTCTGCAAATTCGAATTCTATCCAATCAAAAACTCAACTTCTGCAACCCCTCTTGCTCGTTCCAGTCTCACGTTGAACCTCCGCAACCACTTCTAACCCAGCCTACGGACCTTACAAGCGTTTATGCACCTCCCGATTTATTTGACTGTGAGATTTCCACACTGTAATACACAGTGGCTTGCAGAAATATCTAATGATTTCCGCACCATGATGCACAGTGGCCTGCAGAAAGTATGCACCCTATGAGTGTCTAGGGCGCAGAAACGTTCAAGGTTTCCATACTATAATACACAGTGGCCTACGGAAAGTATGCACCCTACGAGTGTCTAGGGCACGGAAATATCCAGGGATTTTCGTTCTGTAATGCATAGTGGCCCGCGAAAATGTCCAGTAACTTTATTGCGCAGACCAGTTAGTAGTACGCCACCGCACCCTGCTAGAGGAGGGACCCGCGGAAATCTTGAAATTTACGCAACTCACTTTCGTGGCTCTTATACCATGTAGAAATTTCAATACCAATTAAGTATTGCCCGGATTCTCCTGATCTAACAATTATTTGTCGCTTGTTAAATACATAATCGCTTCTACTAATATTCTTGTGGAATGTAAACCACGATCGACAATGCAATATCAAGAACAAGAATCAATCAAACATAACAGAGATGTTTTATTGGGAAAGCATAAAGCTAAAAACCCCACTATCATATATTATGTATATCATGGATCATGAAACAATCTCATACAAAACTCTAATCCAAGAGGTCTTAGTACAATACAATCATCTCACACTGTCATACAAAAATCAACAAATACATGTGCTAATTCTCTGCGTCCAGACAGTCTGCCTCCTCTGCTCAATCCCTGCGATGGATGAATGAATCCTCTACACTAGACTGCACATGCTCATGGGCATATCCACTGTGTGTGTGATTGCATGAGTTCACTTCACTCAAATCACAATTGATAGCCAAATTGTCCCTTTCACCTATTATCTCAACTGGGTCTCCATTGGATCTGGCATGCATGTAGTTAATAGTGCTAAATCTTCAGTTGCATGTGAGACTGTCACATACCCACTAAGGAAAACAAAAAAAATTCGTCAAATTCTCGAGGATCAAAAATTACTGAAATACCTACAGGGGTCTTAGCATAGGCTAGTTCCTTCCTTTTCCACCTCCATGTGATCGTGGGTCACGACCACAGGCCGAACAAGTATGGAGTTCTTTCGCTCTTCACGACTCAACACTACCAGAGCGTCAAGTCTTTCGACTCTGCAAACCCCGACACGGCGAAGCACCGAACCCTGATAGGGCTAGCGAGTGGCAGGTTTCCCCCTTGGGGTCTTGTCGACATGATCCTGTCCCGTGTCTACGTGCTTAAGCCAGCCAAGCGCTTATATACTTTTCGCGAATCGGGGAAATGCGATGCATGACCTCCCTTTGACACTTTTCGCTACTTGCAACCTTGCAGGTTGAAGCATCGAGCTCTCGTGTTCTTCTTCTCTAAAATCCTGAGACGCGAAAGTTAGCAATGGTTGACTTCCTCTTCACACTTCTCGCAACTCACAACCTGGCGAGTTGGAGCGTTGAGCCTTCGTGCTCCTATCTCGCGAATCTCCGAGACGCGAGAAGTCAACAGAGTGTTGACTCCTTTCCGGACGATGCGTGCCCACCTATCAATCACGTAGGCCCCACCTGATGGATGTGCCACGTGTTCTCATGAGCCTCAGCTCTCAGCACCACGCGACTTCTATGGTCTAAAGTGACCCCTTCCAACCTTTGAACCCCCGAAATCCCAATATATGATATCTCCACGGAGTTCTGATCCAACAGTGCTCCCATTCCTGGATCCAACGGTTCAGATTTTTCTCCTCGCCACTTCGCACTTCGCGACTTCGTGAGTTGGATCACTGAACTCTTGCGCTCTCTTCTTGCGAAACCCCAAGATGAGAGATCCTGAACTCATATCTCTTCGAGACTGCATCGACCCTAACCGCCTTGCAACTCTGCAAGATTCAACGACTATCGGTTGTTCGCCACTTCTATCTCGAAGTGTCTCCACCGTTCATATAGCTTCTCCCATGGCTGCTTCTACGAATTAAATCCCTCACAACTCAGTGCGATCCAACGAATATCGGTTGTTCGCCACTTCTATCTCGAAGTGTCTCCACCGTCTGTTTCTGCTCTCCTCTGCGCACGTATGGACGTACTTTTTTGACGACCCAGATCTATTTCGCTCCAGCCGATCTAACGACAGTTGTAGCTTCTCCTTGAACATGCACTTCTCTTCCTTCTCCTTGGAAGATTTCTTAAGTATCAAAGGTCTCGGCCTTTGCTTCTCCTCTGCGACCTTTGCAGCTAAGGCTCTGTGCACAAAATGGCACTATCCCTCCCGAACTTCTCTTCTCTGAAACCATGAAAGATTTCCTCAACCTCTGTGATTCCTACAGGGTCTGTGTACATGACAAGGTGTTGCCTATCCTCCTCAGATGGACGGCTACGATTCTCTCGCGACTTCGCCACCCGCGAAGTCGAAAGACTTCCCTCTATGACTCCCAATGTCTGAATCCCCGATATGGGTGGTTTCGTGACACGTGTCCTCCCTCCAACGAACGGCTCAGGTTCTTTCACTATTTTGGGACTTCTGATGTCGAGTGCTCGGACTCTCGTCCTCTGGACTCTCGAACTCCCGAATGCCGAAATCCCAATACGAACTCCTTCTCGGGAATTTCTCTTTTGCGGTTCTTCGCGTGAGGTTTAAACCTCGTGCAACTCTCGACAGATCCAACGTCTGCTGGTTGTTTAGACCAAGATCTAACGGCTCACACCTGTCTCTCTATTTTTTCGTTCCTAAGCTACCTGGACACGAATCCACGGTCCAGATTCTTTAACGAACCTTGGGGATCTACGGTCCTGATTTCTTCACTACTCGCGAAGATAAAGAAAAAAAAGGGTTAAGGCATTTAACGCCCTCGTTTATCCCTTCAATCTAACGGTCATGAATAACCGCAGATCTTCCGACAGGCTCTCATCCATTGATCGATACTTATTCTTCGGATCCTCAAGGGATTCTATGACTTCTGGGCCTCTGTAGAGTCTTTGCACACAAATTGCTACCTCTTCTGATATTTTCAAAAAGGGTGTCTCTATGGGGAGGTTTATCCAGGGTATCACTTGAGACGGATAAGGGTATAGATTTCCCAAGAAGCGACTTGAATTATGAATTGATTCAATGTGCGTATATACATATAAATCTATTTATAAACATAAGCCATATGTGGCCCTTCTATTATAAGCATCCAACCACCATTTCTGAAACAAAACACTACAGAGGCAGTCTAATACTCAAACCATTCATAAAATTGCACAGACTAAGAGCATATATGTCAGCATATAAATTTCAAGATGCAAGATGTAAAACACTTATCAAAAATAACCCCATAAGTGAGTGCAACTGCTGAGAGGGGTGCTCGTCTCCACCCAACCATAGGCTCAGCGACTCCCAACGGATTTACCACTAGCCACCCCCGAGCTGAGACCACGATGTTGCGAGACTACGTCTCTGTTTGCCAGTGACTGAGAACGAAGGTTACTCTCCTTCTTCTCTACTATCACTCACTCTGTATTTTTCCAGAGTTCTCTTCCTTCCCTTGAGTCTACCCCCTTCTCGCTTCTCCCTCAC
>ML818238.1:106387-133327 GCA_009831015.1 Picea engelmannii
ATATAATAGACAAATGCGAAGGTCACAGAGACGGGGGAGAGAAAGGAACGAATGGGAAGGTTTGAAAAGTGGTCAGACGGTATTCAAAATAGGGTTATGGGGGATACTCAAGAGAGGCGAGTGTCCCACGGTCAAATTTTATGTATCGGAATTTTAACTACAAAATGTGTAAAACAGAAGAGAGCATGATGGGGCAGTTCAGCGGCTGGTTTGTATATTTGCGGAATTCTAGGAAAGTGGCTAAGTATGGAATAGGGAAACGATCGATCAAACTTGTTTTCAGAATCGAGTATTGAAGATTTCGTGAATGGACCAACCGGACGATGCGCAAATGACATTCCATGATGTTTGAAATTAACACTCGGAAGGGATACTATAACCATCTGAAAATTTTGGTTTTATGTGTATTAATGGGAGATCTCCTCAAATCCTGGTTTAGCATTAATGCTTGCTAATTTAGCATTAATGCTTGCTAATTGCATACTTAGAAATAATATCTTATATATAATTGGTAATTTCTAATTGTGAAAGGGCGCGGGCACAGGAAACAACAATTAGGAATTCAATGTTTCTTTAACCCACCAACCCGACGATCCGCGAAAGAAATTAGAAGAAATGGCGAAGTATGGAAAGTGAACAAACGAGATTCAAAATGGGGTGACAATGTTTCACAGGAGACGTGAGGACCTGACGGTCAAATTGTATGTCTCATAATTTTTCAGTGAAAAATGTGTACCACGGAAAAGGGCATGCGAGTGTCCGACGGTCAAATTTTGTGTATCGAAATTTTGACTGCAAAACGTGTAAAACATAAGAGAGCATGGTGGGGAAGTTCAGCGGTCGATTTCTATATTTTTGGAATTCTGGGACAGTGGCTAAGTGTGGAATAGGGAAACAGTCGGTCAGACTCATTTTCAGAATCAAGGATTGAAGATTTCGTGAACGGACCAACCCGACGATGCGCAAATGACATTCCATGATGTTTGAAATTAACACTTGGAAGGGATAATATAACCATCCAAAAATTTTGATTTTATACGTATTAATGGGAGATCTCCTCAAATCTTGGTTTAGCATTAACGCTTTCTAATTGCATACTTAGAAATAAGATCTTATATATAATTTCTAATTGCTAATTGCAAAAGGGCGCGGGCACATGAAACAACGATTAGGAATTGGATATTTCTTGAACCCGCCAACCCGACGATCCGCGAATTAAATTTGAAGAAATGGCGAAGTATGAAAAGTGGATGGATGGGCTACAAATGGGGTGACAATATTTCCACATGAGACGTGAGGACTTGACGGTCAAATTGTATGTCTCAGAAGTTTTCAGTGCAAAATGTGTACCACGGAAGAGGGCATGATAGGTAGACTGTAATATGGAAGATGGTATGATCTAAGTCTGGTTGTAAATTTGTATATCGCGGAAGTCAAGGCACCGTGAAACCTCTCTCAAAGGTGTAGAAAAATATTTAAAGCTTTAAGTTTGATTCCCAAATTAAATAAATTCCTCATAGGTTATGTGTGTTCTTGGTTTCCCATGTATTGCACGGTTTAAGCGCTTGGGATAGCACACAAATTTGAGCTTTCATCATCACTTGCAACATATTCTTAAAAAGAGGATAGAAGCCATATTCTCATGAAGGATTCACTGAAACAACATATTGATTTGGAGATAAGATGGCCAATGCCTTTTTATTCATGCTTGCCTCTACACACTGATTCATAACTTAGAGTTGTTTTATGTTTGGATGATTGAAGCTAACTAGAGCTTTAAATTCACCCCACACACTTCCAATATCCTAGGCCATAAGAGGTCGTTTATATCTTATAATTGCTTGATCCTTATATTTGATGTTAGATATAATTTGTTTTCTTGTGACTTTAAAAAAAAAATTGGCCCAACAAAAGAAATTCTCTTCTTGGTAGAATATTTGTAGGGTACATAATTTTTCCAAGAAAAATAATGTTTTTTACTACTTTACAAATTGTTTGCATAACAAAATACACCAATAAAACATGCCTAAACTTCTTTTGGAGCGTTCACAAATGTAGCCATATTTTGCAAGCAAAGATTGAGATTCCATTGCTTTGTTTCAATTGGATTGTCTTTCTTTGTCTTTCAATCTCTTGTGAACAACATGACACTAAAGGTGAGAGAATGGTTCCTTCTTAGAACTCTTGTATATGAAGGGTCCCTCTCACCTTCATCTCCCCTTTTCCTGTTGCAATCTTTGTCTCCTCTTCATAGGTGTGGTCAGGTTTTTTTGAAGGGGTGTCCTTTTCAATGGACTCACCTTTCCAACCTTAGTTCTGTATCTAAAAGGTTCCATCCAACAAAAACATAAGATATGCTATTGTGAAGGTAATTCATTTATGGATTTTGTCTTAAAAAAAAGAAAGAAATTATGTAAATTATCCAATCTTTATCTAAAAAATTATCTAACATTATGACTCACTATGAAAACTTACATTCTTAAAAACTATATAAATTACTAAAAACTAAATCCAATTTTTTTAATAATTTTTAATTTTTTTATCATAGTATAAAAAATTCTTTTAATTATATATATATATAACTTTTAACAAAATATTTGAGCTACTTTATTGTATAAAAAATCTAAACCCACAACCTGTAATCACCAAGTTCGATGTTAAAAGCAAGTTTTGAATCACATGCCTCATGTAAAAGGGAAAAATATTAATATTATAAATAAGTGGTTTATGTGTGAAGGAGGCATTTGAATTTTTGGCGATTACATATCTCAGAAATAGTCTTATAACTGTCGGGAGTTTTCTTAAAACTCAGAATGTCTTCCACTCTATAAAGACAACATTTCAACACACAAATAAGGTTTGTTATCTAGACAACACCTTTACACGATGTTTTGATGGATCAACGCAAATGAATGACTCTCAGAGTGAACCCGGAGGGTTGATCAAAATCTCGAAAAATACTTTTTATAAATGGATTTTCAACTGTGGCCTAGGCACCAACACTAGGGCATAATTATTGGGTGCTTAAGCCATGCTATTTTTGGCTTCCAGACTTCACATTGAAGCCCTACAGATTCTCGGGGATTCCAGAATAATTATTGTTTGGCTGAGCAATATAGGCGACCTACAAGTTATCTCCCTCTTGGATTGGAAAGACATAATTAGATTACTTCAACTCACTTTTAAAAAACTCGGCAACAAACACATCTATTGAGAGAATAACAAATCAGTTGATCAATTATCAAAGGCATCTCTTACAAAAAAAGTGGGCATCATATCTTACAGTCTCTGAATAGATGGGCATGAGGGGCCTCCCCTCTTTCTTACTCTTTACTAAGAACAACTTCTCTTACCTGCAACGGACTTTTTATGTTCTTGAAAGTTTGAAGTTATCCTTCAGGTTTTTGATTTTCATTATATTAAATTCTACTTGTATGTTTTTACTTTAGTCACCTAACCATTTTTCAAGTCTCACGCCATTTCCCCTTTGCTGGTCGAGAGACCACTATAGGAGAAAGCTATTTCACTTATATTAGTTGCCTCTTCACTCGAGTTTTGTAATCATTCCAAGTTGAGAACATATTATATATCAATATAATAGAGAAATTTTAAAATGGATGTCGGGATTTTATGTTGAGGTTGAATGTTTTTATTTAATATTATTTTAATAATAGTTTTATCATTGATGAAATTCAATGTAGATTTTAGATGGTTTTATTTAATTTGAATACTTAGTTCATAATTTTTAAAATTCACAAGTTGAGCTTAGTGATTTTGTTCTTATCAAGTGGTATTTTATTTAAAAATTAATATATAATTAATAATTAAAATATTATTAATTATATTAAAATTTTGGTAGATAAATAATATTATTTATGTTAAATCTATAAGCTAAAAAAATCAATCTTTTTTTAGTAAGATTGTATAAAAAACCTTCAAAAAGCAGAAATTACGATATCAACATTTTGTTCCAGACTGTAAACATTGAACTGTTCCAAGGGGAAACCAGTTCAGCGAGTCGAACAGGTCAAGTACCCAAGTCTTAAATTACCAATCATAACAATAACAACGTCTAAAAACAAAAATTACATCCCCCTATGGGTGACCGGATTGATCTTTCTTCTAACATTGACATAAGTTGAAACATACAAAATATGGCTATCGGGCCTATGTGGAAAAATAAAAGTTAAACAACCCGCTAACCATGCATAGAGACATTTGTGCAAATGAAGTGGTAGGCTTGTAGTGTGGCCACGCGTCCAGGGAGGTGGCGTTGGGCGTTGGGTCCCCGATTGGTGTTGCTTCCTCCTCGACTGGTGTCGCTTCTTCCTCTGTAGTCCTGTGTGGAGCTAGTGCCAGAATCAGTGGCTCAAAATCGGTTGCATTTGCTTCTCTAGCTGTGGCGTGGCACACTCCCTACAATGCTGAGAGCATTTGCAAGAACTGCGTTGCCTTCCCATCCAAGATATCCATCCAAAAACGTAGGTCATCCAGGTCTTGTCGTAACTCAAAGACCAGGCCTTGTAGAATTGCAAGGCCTTCTTGCAATTTAGAGCCTGATGCAGAGTCGGCGCAGGAGTGAGGCCCTTGTGGTCCATGAATAACTTCATAGCCTTCACCCTAAGTTTGGGCGCGCTGGGGGTGAATAGGTTGGCGCATTCACAGGCGAATTGGGAGGAACAACTGGAATTGGCTGCGAAGTGGAGGCCAAATATGAGAGTGGCCCTAGGTTGATCCCCAAAGAATTTTCAGAGAGATCAAACCATTCTAGTCTACATGCAAAAGGTGAGGAGAGGGGCGGGAGGTTGCTGAGGCTGTGGCTAGACTGCGTCGAAGAGGATGACGAGGAGGGTGAAGAGGGTGAAGAGCTGTGGGAGGGTGCAGGCAGAATACATATAGCCCAACGCGGTAGACTGGGCTGTTATGCCGAGCCGCGTTTTGATTTCCCCCTTTGTCTCGGCATGTTTGAGACACTATGAAGGCTAATAAACACAGGAGGGAAGGAGAGGTACCGAAGGAACAACTGGGGGGAACGCAGTTCGCTGGAGGACTCGACCGAAGAAGAATGGAGTTGCAAATACACCAGGTGCAATTCATAATGTTGAAATCGTTGGTGTAGGAATACACACACGTGCAAAGTAAATTATGTGCCATAGCTCTGATCCATTGAAGGGACAGATAGCCAGAGCAGGGCGCACTGAGATTAATGGTGCCTTGCTTAACGCGAGGCTGATTTAAATGCATGACGATGGCAGGAGGGGAAGGCATGCGCCTGTCACGTGGCTGGCGCCATGGTGGTCGTCGCCTGTCCGATCCTCTTGACATCTGTTCTCCAATAACACCCCATCCGAGAGCTAAAAAAATCAATATTGAAAACAATATTATATCCTAATTAAACATTTTTTTATTATTATATTTGATTTTTTATTATCAATTATTTAATAATAATAATAATAATAATAATAATTTAGTTTCAAGGTTATCCTCAAGTTCAAACTGTAATTTAGTATTTTATTTTATTAGGCCCACTCAATGTATGTAGGTAAAGGTGTATATTTTTTAATTTAATTTAATTTTTGGTGTTATTCTAACAATAACACGAATAGATTATATAGAGCTAATTAAAAATTGTCTTATTAAAAGTAAACGTGTCACAAAGTGAGATTTGAATTCAGGAGGGGAGCGTAACAACTTTTTCTCACAACCACTTGAGCTACACCCAAAAGACTGTAATTTGTAATAGCTTATAGTGCATCGTGTTTACAAATGATTTTTTTATTTTCCCTCAACTCTCATAGATGGACCACTTAAGTGCATCTTGCTTGCATTTAGAACTGAATGGAGTAAGCTAAACATGTAATAATAGACCCTATTTCCAATGATAAATTTAGGTTGAATTTGACCAAATATTGAGTAATGGGTAGAGTTCCATCAGGATCCAAGTTCGTTGCATATTAGAACTTTACTTAAGGGTTTTTCCCATTCTAAAGCTACCTAGAGGTTCAAAAAATATTCTTGAATCAATGAATTTTGGCAAGAAAATGGAAGATTCATAAGTATGGTTAAGTTTTTATGGAGAGATGTCCTCTCCAATGAACTCCTATCCTTTCAAACCTTGCTTCTCTATGTAAAAGGTTACATCCCACTATAATATAAGATATGTTATTTTGAAGTTAATTCACTTATGGACTTTGTGACAGGGACACCTTCATCCTAATATCTGAAAAGAATCAAAATGTGACAGGGACACCTTCATCCTAATATCTGAAAAGATTTGGAGGGGATGTGAGGTAGCATCAACAAGCTCTGAAGGGTTCTAGGGGGACTTGGCCATACTATGGAACCCTAGTCAGGGGATATTAGAGGACATCTTGGAAATTAGTTGATTAATCGCATCAAGCTATAAATAAATTGATACTATAGATTCAGGTTTCATCACAAATGTCTACATTTTAAATAGTTTCACAAAAAATTTATAAACTCATTATGGGTTTGAGTTTCAAAATATGAAGATAAGCACTATATTATGGCAGGGGATTTCAACATGTTCATCTCCATAAAGCCAATTCCCACCACATGCAAGATATAAACAAATCCTTCCAAGATGCCATCACAAACATCAAAATGGTGGACATGAGAATGAACTATGAATGCTACATATAACAAGCAGGGGGAGCTTAGTTAGGTTAGATAGATTCCTAGTGACTAAATTACTAGTTAGACTAGATAGATTCCTAGTGACTAAATTACTTCTAAGATAAGGAGGAACCATGGAAGTAGAGATCCTATTATGTGTGGGGTTAGACCGTTGGCCCATTAGCCTTTTTTGGGCTATCAAGTGTTACTCAAGACCCCAAACCCTTCCGCTTCAAAAAGTTTTGGTTATCCTATATAGACTTCTAGCAAAGTATCAAACCCTGGTGGGAGGAGGAGGGTTTCAAAGGTGATGTGTACGGTATCTTCATTAAACAATTGAGGGATGTCCATAAGTGAATATTAATTAGCTCTCTCTCTCAAAAAAAGGACATGCCATGCACAAGTTTTTAAAATCATTTTTTCACCTTTTAAGTGACATAAATAGTTATAATGTGGAGTATAGGAAGTTATAGTTATAAGCATTATTTTCATTTTATATGATTGGAGAGTGATAAGGAGATTTATTTAATAATTAAAATGATGCTTACTAAATAGTAATATTTTTACTCAAAAGGAAAGCATGGGTTTTTTACTCAAAAGGAAAGTATGGTTTAAAGGTTGTGAAAATTTTGAAGAAAGTATGGGATTGGAAGTTTGAAGAAAATATAATTGAGGGTTTCAATGCTTGTAACTATTGGGAGTTTAATTTGTAAAAGGGTTATAAGTGTTTACAAAAGAAGTTTAGTTGTAGATTTCATGTATATCATTTTCAATAAAAATATTATTTTTTGTTTCGTGTCTTAGATTTATCTAAAATTTGAATAAGGGGATTTTAGGTACACCTTGTGTTGTGTGTGATGGTAAGCTTTTCATGGAAGCTTTATGTTATTTTATGTCCAGTGTTGACATAATCATACTTGCAATTCATCATTTAACACAACAAACATGAAGTTCAAGCCCAAATTCATGTCATTCAAGCATATGTGAAGAACATTCTCAAGCATTCAAGTTGTCAACCACATCAGTAATGGACAAAACAAAGTTTTCGAACTCAACACATCATGGAGCATTTGAAGTTAAATTGTAACTTGCAAGCAATGTTTGTTGTAAGATTACTTGATCAAGTTGATTTGTACTTGCAATAATGTATTTGTAAGTGTACTTAAGTTGAGTTGAATTGAATTTTTCGTAAGGTGCATTCTCGGTTGAAATCGACACCCTCTACTTTTTTTGTACAATTTTCAATTGTTGTGTCTATCAATGAATCATTGTAAACATCAAATTTTGGGTGCATTTTCGGTGGTATCCGACACCCTCATCATTCCTGGAAACAAATTCAAACGAGTACAAGCGAGCATCTAACAAAATCAAGTGAGTGGGTTGCAAATGGAATGAAGTCGAGAGTTATTAGAGTTATTGAACACTCTAATAATCTCCGCTCAAGAAAACACAACGATATTGAACAAAGAAACTCTCCAATTAGTGCTAACTTGTTTGCAAGTGACGCAAGCTAAAGTTAGAATCCTTCAAGCACAATCCAAACTATTGAATGATGGGTTGATAGATCTAAAAAATCAACAACCAGTGAAGTGTTATGAACAAGTTTTTGTTCATCACAACCCTCTCTATAACGATGATGATGGTGATGACGATGACAATGATTATGTTCAACAATTGGTGCAAGAACAACATAGTGATACAACTTCAGAAGCAGTTTCAAATGAAGATGAAACTATTTTTGAACCTACATTTCAAGAGTTTTATTTTGACTTCAGTGAAGAAAACCTTTCAATAATGCAACAACATATAGTAAATCAACTTTCACATATGTCAAAGCAACAGGTTAAAAATACTCTTTCCAAGCCCATCATCAGACCTTGGGAAGAAATCATTTACATCAAGAATAGAACAGGTCTTGGATATGAAAAGGAAGTTACCTTTCGTATTCTCGATTATTCAAAACCAATCAAGTTCCAAAGTGTTGGATTCCTTCAAGAAGATTCACCTTCACCTATTCCAGTTCAACATCAGAATGTGAAATGCCAACATTGCAATCGAGTTGGTCACAAGGAGAATCAATGTTAATTATACGTCCTAGGATGAACACAACAAGAAATGTATGTTAGGTAGTAAAGGGATTGTGCTTGCAAATTACAACTGCAATTGGGTTGCCACCAACCGACCAGAAGGATAAGGACTTCAGACGGAAGGTTCTCGATCAAATCTCAATTCTGCGAGCCAATTCTAATTCGGCATGGACATGCTAGATGTTAGGCTCACATATTGAATAAAAAATGATTGATATGATGTGATGCATTTGTAGTGGTGAGCGAGGATAGGTGCAGGACGTTCAAATATTCAAGAACATCATCATGGGGAAACAGGTAAAGCCTAGGAGAGGAAGATATAGAATCTAAATGAGACAACAATAGGAGAGGAAACACACTTAGATGATCTTAGTGTGGAAACAAAGGAAGAGGAAGAGGAAGAGGAAGAGGAAGATTAGGAGTAGGAGTAGGAATCAACAAGGGATAAATTAGACCCCATCGTGGACACCGAGATGATAGAGGTAGATCTCCCAACCCTCATGGAGATTTACGGAGAGAAAATTTTGAGATACCTTCCAGAAGAGAAAATTCTAAATGTGTAGGAGTTGGTCAAAGGAAAGGTGAAATTAACCTATGCCTCTCAAAGACAAGGACTAGATATGGCCCTAGGGATTAGGATGTCCTAGCTCAAACAAAGGAATAGACATGGCCCTAGGGATCAAAATGACCTATCTCAAAGCATTGAAAAAGCTCAGTGGGGAGGGAAAACTAGCAAGCAAAATATCAATGAGGTGGGGGATCAATTAGTTGATTCAAGACAAACTTTAGGGCTCTCAAACAAGTATTTTTTCACCCAACCCAAAATTCTATCATGAATATCTTCTCATGGAATTTTAGAGGTGTCAATGTATCAAACAAACAAAGTATACTCAGGAATAAAATAGCCAAAAAAAAAATCCAACCATTATGATGATTCAAGAATCAACATGTGACGGGTACGCCATGATCCTAATATCCAAAAAGATTTAGAAGGGATGTGAGGTAGCAACAACAAGTTCAGAAGGGTTCTAAGGGGGCTTGGACATATTATGGAACCCTAGTCAGGGGATACTAGAGGACATCCTAGAAACTAGTTGATTCATCACATCAAGCTATAAAGAAATTGACACCATAGATTCATGCTTCTTCATGAATGTCTATGGCCCATACACTCTCACAGCTAAGGAAATATTTATAGACTCACTATGGGCTTGAGGTTCAACATATGAAGGTAAGCACTGGATCATGGCGGGGGATTTACACATGTTCACTTCCCTAACGTTGATTCCCACCACATGCAAGATAGAAACATATCCTTCCAAGATGCCATCACAGACCTCAAAATGGCGGACATGAGAATGAACAATGGATGCTACATTTGGAATAACAAGCAAGGGAGGAGCTAATCAAATAGCAGTTAGGCTAGATAGATTCCTGTGACTAAATTTACAGTTAGGCTAGATAGATTCCTAGTGACTAAATTGCTTCTAAGACAAGGAGGAACCATGGAAGTAGATCCTACCATGTGTGGGGTCACACTATTGGCCCATTAGCCTTTTTTGGGCTAGCACATGTTACTCAAGACCCCAATCCCTTCCGCTTCTAAAAGTTTTGGTTATCCCATCCACACTTCTAATAGAGTATCAAAGCCTGGTGGGAGGAGGAGGGTCTTCCCGGAGGCTAGAAAATGTACTCTTTTTTTTTTTTTTTTTTAGCAGAAAAGACCTACAAAGGAAAGGTGGAGGATTTCCATTTTATGTTCACTTTTATATACCTTGCTAGATAGCCCCCCCTGGGAATTCTGCAGGCATTGAAATTCTGGAGGAAGCATAGATATTTATCAACTTTTCTTCGACTGTTGTGTTAGAAATCAAAAAGTTTAACTCCACTTATAATGCAATGTTACAAAGCCCTTACTTCAATAAAAGTGTCAAGAGTTCAATTCTCATGGAGAACATGAGTGTCTATTCAGAGGCAAGAGGAGATTGAAGTGGATTTGTGGTAATGTGTCAAAATAAAAAATAAAAAACATCGTCAATGGGGTTTCAGGTTTCACTTGTGAGGTTTCCACAGTATCACGTTACCCATGAAGGTTTGATTTTCATTGTGGTCTTCCCTTCTGAATTGTGTATCTCATAAACAAATGAGGTCGGATGAAAGTCTTGGGAATTTTTTGAATTAATTACCCTTATATCTATAACACGAAATGTCAAGATGAAGTGTATGTGCAACGTGTTAATATTTTTGGTGTAACTATGGAAGATATTCTTGTATATTTGTTTTGGTCAAACCTTTAAAAGGTTATTATATTTATATTGTACAAGTCGGCTCGACATAAATGATTATATCATTGGTATTTTACTTATAATTGTAAAAATCCCCATTGTGGCTAGTTGGCCCTATTTTATGGGTTAGTTAGGTCAAGAGTCATGTCTCTTCAAGAAACATTGATGTGTATAAATAGAGGATAGGTTCCTCTCATTTGGACACACACTCACACACTTCTCTTGTGCATCTTGGAGCGCATAAGAAGGTCTAGCACACAAGTCTTGGAGACTGGTTCTTTTGGTGTTTTGGTCTTGTTCTTTCTTGGAGAGCTATAGCGCATCATTGTACTGGTTGAAGGAATATATATTGAGGATTTTGGTTGTTGGGTTTTCTCCCCCACAAGGGTTTCACAGGATAATATTTGTGTTCTATTGTATCTATGATTGTCTATATTTCAATGATCCTACTACAATTGTTATTGGATTAAGTGATTCGGGAGGATCTCCACACATGGGAAGGAATTTTACTTTGCTCACCATGTTGATTTGAAATTGGTGATGAAGTAGTGAAAGGGTGAACATATGTGTTTATGAGTTTTATTTTCTCATGCATTTTATTAATGCTTTGTCAAAAAAAAGTTTGATGCATTTTTTTTATGCTTTTATGAGATGCTCATGCATTTAATTATTCTTTATGAGCTTTTGGAAAAACTCATACATTATTATTCACTTTTGATGTAAAATGATTAATACTTGTGAGGAAATTAGACTCACGTATTTATCATTAAATTATAATTTTGGAAAAAAAAAATATGTGAGAAACCACCTCACTGCAATTTGCTATTATTCTCAATTATAGGTTGAGAGAATCAAGGGCTTGGTTGAAGAGCCTTTGGGTGGTTTTGAGACTTTTCCCATTTTTTAGTCTGAGATAGTTTGAGATCCTACATTCATGGATCTTGTCTTTCCTCCTTTGTAATTAGATCATGTTATTGTGGATCTAGGAATTAATGTTCTTTTGTTTGAGAGTGAGTGAGGAAAAACTATATAATTCCTGATGTGAGCCATAGAAAGGGGGAGAGTAATGAAGAATTAATGAGTGGAGTTAGAGAGCCATAGTGCTACTACTCCTAAGCATTGAGAAGCTTATTCATGTAGGGAATTATCCTTCTTGATGTATGGAGAGTTATTAGTGTGAGTAGTCTTCTTGAATCCTCATTGAAGGAGAATACATCTCTTATGTAATAACTTGTGAGAAGGTCCCAAGATCTTATGTAATCACTTGTGAGAAGGTCCCAACATCTTTTGAAGAAGGAATGAAAGCGATCCGTATTCCAATTGAAGCGGGTTCAGAGAGGTAGCCTAAGGGGGGGAACTCCATTATCAACATGGGTTGTCTCTCTCTTGTTTTACTTCCATGTGCTTTATGCTCTTAGATGTTCAATTATTTTATGGGTACAAGTTTAATGCATTGTAATGAATGAACTACATCGCTCTTTAAATCCCTTGTAAACAACAATTAGTAAAAATATTTTTGGTTGAAAACTTGCGTAGAGTAAATACTTACCCATTTTCAGATCAAGTGGTATCAGAGCAATATAATTGCTTTGTAGGATGGGCAAAGGAGTGAAGAAAGCAAAAAAATTTAAAGAATTAGAAGAGATAAATCAAAACATTCAAGCTGAAAACGTAGAGTTGAGGAGACTTTTGCAGGTTGTAGAAGAAGAGAAGCAAGATATTAAAGAGAGATCTCAGCTTCATGGAGAAGTCCTCAACAAAATTATTGAAGAATTACAGCTTGAATTGCAAGCCAAGGATGATATCTTGTCTAAGTTGCAGCATGGTGAACGGATGGAGGACAAAGATCCTTCTATCATGGATGCACAAACTCAAACCGAAGTATATGATGTTTCTTCATGTTCAATTTCTTCTCAGTGTGAAACTAACGTGGGAATGAATATCCTCACGATGATGGGATACATAGGAGGTGGACTTGGCATTCAAGGCCAAGGAGTCACTCAACCATTGGAGATTTTACCAAGACCACCATTTGTAGGTTTGGGTTATGGAAAGGAAGAGAACGGAGAATACTCAAAGGTTGATGAAGCAAAAACCATCTCCTCACCATGAGATTCCAAGAAAGGAATCAAGCCAACTTATCCTCATTAGATCAAAGACAATTCAGGAAGGTATAAAAGTCATTCAAATTCTTTTCTTGAATGTAAGAAAAATGATTTTTTCATTACATCTTCTAACCATGATGTAGAGAATCAAATGAAGAAATTTTGGGTTAAGAAGACAGATGTGTGGGAAGTGAGAGAAATCAGAAACCACACCTTCTAACTCATCCTGTCAGGATTGCATAGTTGAATGGAAAACGAAGGAATTTTTGCATTTATTGCAACATTAGTGGCCATTGTGAGAAAAAATATTGGAAGATCCACCCACATTTACGTTTTGATTTGAGGAAGAAACCTACTCCAACGCCCACCAAGAAAGAGGCTACGAAAGATCTTGTGATCAATGTTCCAGCACCGATCTCTGAAGAAACACAGTTGCAGAAGGAAGACACATTCTATTGGTTGGGTAAGAAGTGGTTATCATTTCTACAAAATTGAAATATTTCGGTTACTTAACATGTTTTGTAGCAGAGCAAAATGTAGATGCAACTCGGGAATTACCATGGCTCAATCAATCACTATGCATAGAGATCAACAATTTCTTTTTATAGATCATTGCAACAGATTTCAAAATCTGTAGTTATATACACACCATTCGTTGGTCAAAGTGCATTTGTCAAGAGGTTCAATGATGATGTTGGATTCTTGAACATATCTAGGTGGCTATTCACAGATTGTGGCCTTCACTCGCTTGGATCTTAGTTTTTATTTTGATTCGACATGGTTCCATTGCTAAGATCGAAAGCATTGATTCTTTAAAGTAATTTGTTGAGAGATGAATCTGACTTCCCTTAGATGTGTTGTCACTAGATGTCATGCCTCAAGAGTTAAGGAAGGAAAAACCCATCTAGAGCCATCATTTGAAGCCATATATCTATCGTGGCGATGAGATGTGACTAAGGTTGTGAAGCAAGAATACCAATACTGCTATGGAGCAGAATTTACTACAACTGTTGCGTCGTCTCTTTGGGAGGTCGCATCTTAAAAATAAACGATTTCTATGTTGTACATATTACTACATCAAGACTTCACTGGGATGGTGTGATAGTCAATTCAGATCATACTCCTTCCAAAAAGAAGATTGCAATCAACTAATTGCCAACATGTCATGCCCATGATAATTTCTTGGGATCAAAACACATTTCATTTTGGATATGCCAATGACCAAATTTTCTATTGTTGAGAGATCAACACCAACTATGAAGGAGATCGGTAACAAAATACAACTTGATTCGGATGATATAATTTATTTTTGGCATTCAAAATCTTCCCTAAATTCACCTACAACCTAAATTTCTATGTGGCATAAGTGTTGGATCTGGATATCTTGCAGGTGTTGCGATTATGCATTGTTGGTGCTAGAGTATTGGGCTGATCATGAAATACAAAGGTCAGTTGATATTTATGAATACCTTGTAAAGTATTTCATTGGGGACAATATGCATGCAGATATCTAGAGAATATGATCCACTTGATTCGACCTATGTACAAAATTGGCGAGGGTGAAAGCGTCGAATTTCCATGTCGTCTAAATCATGAAGGATTTGCACAAATAGTTCAAGAATGGAATTGGAGGGATTTGAATATCCATTACTGTAGAAGAAATAAATGTGACTTGGATATCCGGATCTCCGCGTGGCCTGCTTGTGAATCGATCCCTCACATTTTCGCTTGGAGTCGCGTCTAAATTGTTGGGATTCAGTTGCATTGAGAGACAAAGATCAAGGAAATGATCATGGGAAGATCCCACCAAATCTTGAATATACCTCCAGAATTGTGTCACCTACTTGTTGTGGTATTTCATTATAGGCCAATATGGAAATTCCATGCTAATTTCACAGGCGCACATGTCTGTACATAAGTATCGTTGTCATCATTATGTTGTGAAAACTGATCGTTTTGACAATTGTTCCTAGCACGGGATTGTCCTTTTCGTTGTGCCCTTCAATGAGACGTTTTTAGAGGGCAGTGTCTATCAATTGGATGACAACGCTTTTCCATTTGTTTGTCAGATGACTGTTTGGTGGCCATAAAATTGGCAAGATCCCAGTTTTTGCGAAGCTCTTTACCCTCTTCGGCCATTGTTTTGTGATTTTGGTCGAGTTTCTCCAGCGTTGGTTATGGATTTGGTACTGATTTCATGGCCAATGACCTGTTGATTAATTGGGTTGGTTTCCATTGATGTCAACCCTTGAAGAAAGTCCGGTATCAAATTTCGGTAGCACAAAGGTTTGGGTAATGGACCCAAGTTTGTTTGATGTATAATGGAATATTTTTTTATATATTTTTAGGTAATACAAATCTATATGGTTAGTACATGTCATGTCATTTCTGGTGGTATGTGGAACGTCACATAACTTCTCACGGTTTGAGATTTATAGCCTTACGAAGTTGGAGGACCCTCATATGTTGGCTTGAAGCCCCAAAAGGTCAAATAAGTCAAAGTTCTTGCAAAGAAGAAATTATTTAAATAATAAAGTGAAGGGACAAAGTCAAAGAGGATTATTTAAATAATAAAGTAAATGGATAACTTTCTAATTATGGAAAGTGGTTATAAGAAGGTTAACCCTAAAATGAGGAAAATGGGTTAAGTAGTCAAGTGGCTATTGGATATATGGACAAGTGGAAAATTGGGCAAAGTTGGACATATGTGACTATGTGGACAAAGTGGTCTAGAAGATGCTTCTAAGGAAGCTACATGAAAGTATAAATAAGAGGCAAGGCTCTCTCATTTCAATCACACTTGAGCATATTGAATATCTACAGGTGACTGAGGTAACCAAAGGATATCTAAGTTGAATTTCAAAGGGAAGGTGAAGTAAATAAGGCCGAAATTCAAAGGAGGATAAATTATTTTGATGATGCTTTCTAAGGTATGTTATTTACAAGTCATCTCGCCATTTTCGCAATAACTTGTTTTCTAGAATGATTCAGATCGTGAAATTGGGAGGCCATTGAGGAAACATACGCAAGTAGTTGTGGTACAAATTTCAGCTCGTGGGTCATTGTATTTTTGGAGTTACACTCCATGGAAAATAGGGTTTTTGGCTAGTCCTGAAACTAGTCTAAAAAGGGTTTTTCGGGTAAAAACATCATAACTTATTCATAACAAATACAAATTTAGTAAGACCAAATGTGTTGGTTAGAGTACATTCTATAGTATTTTTTGTACAATTTTCAGATCCATACAACAAATATTCCATGAGGGGCACACTCTACAAGTTCACTCTCTAGAATAAGCTAAAATTCAACAAGGTATGTCATTTTTCCTATAACTCCTTTTTTGAGAGGTTCCAAGTAGTGACACTTCGAGGAATTGCATAAAACACACTGAAGAACATTGTGTATTATTTTCAGATCTTTATTCATTGCAGGTATATAGTTATGATTATTTCAAGTTAGGGTTGTTGACTAATACAAAACTAGTCATGTGAGACTAAAGTAAAGTTTGATGAAGATGCTAGTCTCTTGTTATTAAAGTTAAGGAAGGTTTGCAGGTATGTGATCATATTTACTAGGTCTATTACAGAGTTACAAATTAAATTTGGATGATGAAATTGATGAGGGATTTTGGTTGAGGTTCAGGTACAGGTTGGTGCATGGTTGATGCACGTGTTTATGGTATAGGTTGATTACAGGTTGCTGCATGATACAGGTTATTAGTACATGTTTTTTGGTGCAGGTTGATTGGTACAGGTTTACAACAATATATCTCATAGTGATAGTGTGGAAATGGTTCCATCATTCTACTTATACGTCAGGGCGGTTGGACGGGGCAAGGACAAGTGGTTGTAGCCACCTTCCGGTTGTAGTTGGAGAACATAGGGGGTTGTAGCCTCCTTTTGGTTGTAGCCAGAGAATTGGGGAGTTGGAGCTTCCCTCAGGTTGTAGCATGAGAAACTAGGGGGTGGGAGCCTCCTTCCAATTGCAACTGGAAAACAAAGGAAGTTGGTGCTTCCAATGAATGTAATTCTTCAAGACATATAAGAAAAAACATTTTGGGGTTTTCTCCCACTTTGGGTTTCCACATAAAAACACTGGTGTAATGTGTATGTGTATGATTGTTCATTTTTTCATTGTTTATTTACTCTGCAAATATTGGATGATAATGCTAGATTGATATAACACTTGCATTATATGGTTTAAAAGGATTAGATTTCTCTATTACCGATTCACCCCCCCTCTCAGTAATCCAACAATTGGTATCAGAGCAGGTTCCTTCAGAAATCAGTTTAACCATTGAAAGGTAGATCATGGAGAGCAACAACATGTATAAAAATGGAATACCACAGTTTGATGGAAAAAAGTATGCATTTTGAATCATAAGGATGAAGACATATATACATGCATAGGGATTTGAAATTTGACAATCAATTGTAGATGGGTACACAACACCAGTAGCTCTTTCGACAAATGACAAAGCAGTGAAACTCAGTCAAAATAATTCTAAGGCCACAAATGCACTTTTGAATTGTCTTAGAGAATCGATATTCACCAAATTTTCACATTGTAAATATGCTAAAGAGATTTGGGACAAGCTTCGAAATATTTGTGAAGGAGATTCAAAAGTCAAAGCAACAAAGCTTCAAAATTATAGAGGTCAGTTCGAACAACTAAAGATGAAGGAAGATGAGAATATTGCAGGTTACTTTTTACGAGTCAATGAAACAGTAAATGAAATCTTTGGATTGGGAGAAGAAATCAAAGAATCTGTAATTGTTCAAAAGGTACTAAGATCTCTTCCTATGAGATTTGACCCTAAGATATCAACACTAGAAGAAAGAGAAGAGCTAAACTCAATAAGCATGGATGAACCACATGGAATCTTCACAGCATATGAAATGAGAACTGAACAGGAAAATCCATATATAAAAGAAGCAACCTTCAAAGCATCCAAAAGGTCAAAGCAAAAGGGAAAGAAAAAAGAAAAAGAACATAACAACAACAGTGACATCTCAGAAGATGATGAAGAAGCGACCAACTTTATTAGAAGATTGAATAAGGGAACCAACGATAGGTATATAGGTAAGCTTCCTTTGATTTGTTTTAGTTGTGATGGTATTGGTCATTTTGCTAACAAATGTCGTTATAAGAAAAATAGAAATGATGAAGGTTACTCAAATAGAAAACAAACATATAAAGACAAAAGAACCACAAAAAAAGTTTTCAAGAAAATCTTATGCACCAAAGAAGACATCTCATCATTAGATGAAGATCAAGTCGGTGACAGTGATACATGAAGACTTCTATTCATGGCAGTAGAAGACTATGATAAATAAGACTCCGAAGAAGAATATGAAGAGGCAGAAGTTGACTACCGAGAAGAATTGTTGTGTGCCATAGAAGTTATCAGAAGAGAAAAGAAGAAAAACAATAAACTACAAGCGGAACTAGACAAGAAAGAAGACACTCAGGAACTAGAACAAATGATCACAAATTTGAAGGTTCAAATTGAAGAATATAAAATAATAGAAGAAGCACTCAAAAAAAATCTAGAAGGAAGAGACATGATCATTGAAAATTTGGAAACAAAAATTGTCACATTAAGAAAGGATCTTCAAAAGAAAAATATGCAGAACAACTCAAAAGTTTTGAATGACATTATCAGCAGTCAAAAACCTCGTCATGACAAGTCCGGACTTGGATACAATCGTACAGAAAAAGGATCAAGCTCCAAAACAATAGAAAAAGAAACATATCCAAAATGCTATGCATAAACAATCAAAGGGGATAGAAAGGTCTACAAAGAAAATTACAGGGACACTCCTCCACCGAGAAGATTCAGATTTCAGAATCAATGACCAACATAAACATATAGGCCTCAGGAAGAAGAAGGATTCATAAGAGTACCTCCTTTTAGAATATCTTCAACTCCTAGGTATCAAACTATATTTTTTGGTTTATGTTATGCATGTAATAATTTTGGACATAAATTTGTGAATTGAAGAGATAACAACAGGAACATAAACAACTTTGAAAGTCATACACAAAAGGGTTATCCAAGAAGCCCTAGTGAAACACAAAAATGAAGTTACAACATGTTTGAATATTTGAGCACTGAAGTGAAATGCTACAAATGTAACAATTTTCGACACATGGCCAAAGATTGCAGAATGACAGTCCCTCCTAGAGAACCACAACAGAACAACAACAATCACAGACATGAACCTTAGAAAAGGACATGGATAAGAAAGAAGAATCAATATAGCAATAAAGAATGCACACTCGCTCTACAAGCTAAGCAGAAGAAATGTGGTTGGTATGTTGACAGTGGTTGTTCAAAACACATGAAAGGTGATAGAGACAAGTTTCTTACATTAAGAAAGGAAAGAGATGGATTAGTCTCCTTCGGAAAAGATGATTCATCTAAAATCATTGGAAAAGGCACAGTCATAATTGGGAACAAGAATACCAAGGAAGAAAATGTTCTACTAGTAGAAGATATGAAACATAATCTTCTAAGTGTGAGTCAAATGTGTGAACAAGGTCATAAAGTTACTTTTGATTCACAAAAGTGTGAGATAAGAAAAGAAGGTTCAAGAAAATTGATTGCAACAACTGCGAGAACTTCAAGCAACATATATGTATTAAGTGAAATTGGAAATGAAAAGTGTTGCCTAGGAAAGGAAGATGAAAGTTGGATATGGCACAGAAGAATGGGTGACATACATTTTGATAACCTTGTAAAAATCAACAAATGGGAAGCAGTTAGAGAAATTCCCCAGATCACTAAACCAACCAACACTTTATACAAGCATTGTCAACAAGGAAAGCAAACAAAGACCATGTTTAAATCAAAAGAATATTCAATGACAAGACCACTAGAAATTGTGCATATTGATCTACTTGGACCAACCGCAATGAAGGGCTTAAAAGGTGAGAAATACTTTATGTTATTAGTTGATGATTATACAAGAATGACTGAAGTTTTCTTTCTCGTGAATAAGTTAGAAGCTTTTGAAAACTTCAAGGTCTATAAGGAAATGGTTGAAAATGAAATGGATTCAAAAATTAAATGCTTGAGATATGATAATGGAGGAGAGTTCACTTCAAAGGAATTTATGGAATAATGCAGCGGGCATGGAATAAAAAGACAACTCTCTGTTTCTAGGACACCTCAATATAATGGATTTGTTGAAAGAAAGAACAGGACAATACAAGAAATGGCTCGAACAATGCTAATGGATTCCAAATTGACATATATCTTTTGGACACAGATAGTGCACACAACAATTCACATTCAAAACAAAGTAATGCTCAGAAACAACACTGACAAAAATCCCTACAAGCTATGGAAAGGAAGACCAACAAATGTGAAGTACTTCAGATTTTTTGGAAACAAATGCTACATCAAAAGAGAATATGGCAGAATGGGAAAGTTTGACTCTCATGTGGACAAAGGAGTACTTGTTGGTTACTCAAGTACAAGGAAATCATACAAGTGTTACAACATGAGATTGGACAAAGTTTTGGAAAGCATCAACGTAACAATTGATGAAGTAGGTAGACAAGAATTAAAGGAAGAAGAAAATGAATCAATGGAACAACTTTACAAAGAAGAAGCAGAAAATGAAAAAGAAGTAGAAGGGGAATATGAAGAAGATCCAACAGAAGCAGAAGAACAAGTTCAACAAGTGCCTCCAAAGACACCTAGCAGACGAGTACAGAAGAATCATCATGTAGATCATATTATCGGAAACAAAGATGCAGGAGTTGAGACTATAAGAAGAATCCTCTCACCATAACAAACACACCTAACACTCTCATCTATAATTGAACCAACCTGTTTTGAAGAGACCAACAAGGATCAATTTTGGAATAAGGCCATGGATGAAGAATTGGATCAAATAGAGAAAAATGACACTTGGGAATTGGTTCCAAGACCAAAGGATAAGAATGTGATCAACACAAAGTGGGTATACATGAATAAATTGAATGAATATGGACATGTTACACAGAACAAAACTATATTGGTGTGTAAATGACATGCACAGGTTGAAGGAATTGAATTTGAAGAGACATTTTCCCTAGTTGCCATAATGGAAGCAATCTGATTGCTTTTAGCTTATGCATGCTCCAAAAATATTAAAGTGTATCAGATGGATGTAAAATCAACTTTTCTGAATGGGGAACTTGAAGAAGAAGTCTACATTGAACAACTAGAAGGATTTCAATTGTTAGAGAACGTATATTATGTGTGTAAATTAAAGAAGGTCTTGTATGGTCTAAAAGAGGCTTCTAGAGTATGGTACTCTAGACTGGATAAATATCTACAATAGGCAGGGTTCAGAAAATGATCTTCACACCAAACATTCATCATGCTAAAACTCCAAAACATAAAGAAAGAAGGATCAGGGCCAACCCCTTAGTAGAGGTTTAAAAATTGAAGAGGTCCCTCATGACCCTCTTCACACATATAATATATAATCTTCCATGGAACTTGTTGAAGAGCACGTTTTGATAGACCATCCGCAACAATATTACCTTCCCTGTAAACATGTTCATAGGTAATCTTTTGAAAGTGCTTTGTTATCTCCTTGATGCAGTCTTTCCAACATTCCAGCAAAACTACTTGAAGGCGCCCCATACCTTTCAACCAATCGATGATAATTTTGGAATCACCCCGAATATATATCTCCAGAATTGAAAGACGAGAATCCAATAAGAGAAGTGCCCATGCACGCATGAGCTCAATCTTTGTATTAGTACCAGGCCCAACATTGAAGAACCATTTGTAACATCTATGTTCATTAATTTTTATAAAACCACCAGCTCCACAATTATTGCCTGAGGCTTCGACAACACCATCAAACCATCCCCCCACTCCACACTCTACAACTGAATTTGTAAACTTCCTACAAATAACATGTTTCATGATTTTTTTCATCTCTCCAAAGAGAGAAAAGAGAGATATGCCACTTTATGTAAATTTTGGGTATGTCCTTCGAAAATCACCAAGTTTCTCTCCTTCCATACAAACCAGCAAATGATCGCGGGCAGACTAGGATATGATAAATATTGTAATTTCCATGCCTTAAAACATTTCGCTATTGTATTTTTGACCTTCCTGCCTGGATGATTTATAAAATTTGTAACCTTTTCCCACACTTTCAAGGAAAATGTGCATTCCACAAACAGATGGAAAACAATTTCTTGGTTGTTCTTACATAAAAAGAAGAAACTCTGGCCATAAAAACCTCTTCGCTGAAGTAGATCCCAGGTGAGGATCTTATTCTCTACCAACAACCAAGTGAATAAATGAATTTTTAATGGGCATGTCCAGGACCACAGGGCTTTCCTCCAACTGCCAATCACAAAAACCCATTTCTTTTTTTCCATAGCCTCATATGCATTCTTGACCGTTAATATACTAGATTCATCACCCCCCACCCAGATAATTTGATCATGCTTCTTAGTAAGTTGTATACCATTGTTTATAAGAGCATAGTGGAAAGTATCCCATTCCAAGGCGAGATCCCCAACTAGTCCCAAATCATCACCGAAGTACCAATTTGTTCCAACCATCCCCACTCGATCTTCACCATGAGCCTGAAATAAAAAAATATATTCCTCTTGTATTGAGAATTTTGATCAAATCACCTGTCAAGATCGCCCCTTCTCCCATCCCCAGAATATGATCATATCCCAATAGGATTTTGTGACCAGACCCTGGCCACCATGCGATCCACTGTAAAATAATGTTTAATGATTTTAAAAGGGGCTTCCAAGTCTGCGACCCTTTGACATCAACAATTGTAATTGTGCGCAACCATCTATCAACTGTAAAATAAGGATAGTATTTTTTTTTCAAGATATGATGCTATAAACCATCATGTATCAGAGCCCTCCAGAGGGTGTTGGTCGCCATCACCCTGCTAAATCTTCCCAAATCGTGCAAGCCCCAACCCCCAAACTTCTTTGGTCTTGCTAGAAGTTGCCAGGCACAGAGGTGAAACGTTTTTTTCTTATTGCATCCCGACCACAAGAAATCATATATAAGTCTTCTAATCTTCTAAAGAATCAAAGAGGGCAAATTGGCAAGTGCCAACCAATAGACGGGTTAACTTTCTAATACCGCCTTGATAAGAACACTGCGCCCCACCATGGAAAGTTGTCGATTGCACCAGTGGCCGATCCTGGCTTCAAACTTGTCGATCAACCAAATCCAATCCTTCGATCTGTATCTGTCAATCTTCAAGAAATAACCTAGATACCTAAAACCACTAGAGAGATCAGCAATATTATAGTGAAAATTGGCCTATAAATCCTCCAGTGTCTATTGTCGCACTCCATACTGCAGAAAGGTTGTTTTATTTTCATTTATCTTGAGTCCGGAAGCTTTGCAGAAAACATCTGAGATTCTTATTATTTCCTGCCATTCATCAATAAAAGATTTAGAAATAATAAGGATGTCATCAACAAACAAAAGGTGGATTATCTTATAGAGCCTATATACCTTAATACCAGTAAGTAATCCTTCCTCTTTACTTCTTTTTAAAGCCAAACTTAATCCTTCCATGATTAAAATAAATAGTAAGGGCGATAATGGACAACCCTGGTGTAAACCTCTTTCACTGTTGAAGAAACCTCTGGGTTCATCATTGATCAAGGTGACATAAGTAGCAGATCTAATACATCCCATGATCCACTATGTCGTAGGGATGCCGAACCCACATTAAGTTAAGACCAATTTTAGATAATTTGAGCTAACACAATCATATGATTTTTTCATATCAATTTTAAGAATCAATGCTTGAATTTTTTTCTCTTTGATATTGTGCAGACATTCCTCCATCATCCCAATAACATCGATAATCTGTCTACCTTTAAAAAAAATGAATTGTTTGTCGGATAAGACACGAGACAAAATCAGTCTGATGCACCTAGCAATAATTTTTGTGAAGATATTATAACAAATGTTACACAGAGCTATCGGGCAGAAATCCTCATAAGTTAAAGGACCATTAACCTTGGGGATGAGAGCAATGAAATTCGAATTGATAGCTCTGTTAACAACACCAGTCCTGCGTGACTCCTCAACAACTTCCAACAAATCAATTGCAATCATATCAAAGAAGTGCAAGTAGAATTGCACACTCCACCCATCAGGCCCAAGACTTTTATCCTTGGAAAAACCCTTTGAAACCTCCATAATATCCTTTTTAGTGAATGATTTTTCAAGCTGGATGAATTCCTCCTCACTAACCATCCTTGTAAACAAACTCGTCAATGCAACCTTCCACTATCGTATTTGATCTTGGCTCTTGATAGAAAGAGCTGAAATAACGCTAAGCTTCAATCTTTAATGCTTCCTGTCCATAATGTACCTGTCCCAAATCATCTTTAATCTCCCAAAGATGTTTCCTATTCCTCCTGTAACTAGCGAATTGATGAAAAAAAATTGTATTCATATCTCCACAGTTTATCCAAGTCGTTCTACTTTTAAATAGCCACATTGTTTTACTATGGCAGTAACAAGGAGGATAAAACATATTTACGATGTTAGATTTCAAATTTCTTAGTTCATATTTTCAGAGTTCTTCAAGTTTTCTGATTTTTTATTTAACGAGTTCACTTTTACATTTTCAAGATGGCTTGTTAGTGACGTTTTCGAGTATAAATAGTATGCCAATGCTATTGTTCTACTTGTGACTTGGGCCTAGAAATAGAGAGTGTTATCACATATAGTTGTCAAGAGGTAGTAGGTCGTCTGAGTTGATATTCTGCACAGGAAGCGTCAAAGCATTGCTTTCATACCAGTCCATTTCAGGCTTGAGGCACAAGCAACAGACAATTTTAATCTTTCAAGCAGGTGGGCTCAGTTTTCAAAGGTGGAGATCCCCTATGAATATTGGATTAGTGGCTCACAGGCTTTTGGGAGTCCAAAATTGCGCGAAGTATAGCGCCAGAGCAAAAGCTCCGAAGTCCCAAGGCCTAAAGCGAACATGAGCTGTTGATCTTAAAGTGGAAGGTGGCAGCTGGTCCCAGTGTTCGGGGAAATAAGGTTAAGGAGTTTTGAAGTGGGAAGTGTGTAAAAATGCCGAAGAGCCGAAGCCTGAACTCCTGAAGCAATCATGGAACATTGATCTCAAAATCAACAGGGAGCCATTGATATTAGCGGTAGTGCCTCCCGAAGGCCCGAAGTACTGAAGCCCTGAAATAAGCATGAGTCGTTGATCTTGGAGAGAGCCATGTGTCCTCAGATCCATAGCTCCAGGTAAAAGCACAGAAGGTAAGCAATATTTGAGTTTTGATTTTCCCAGAGACCTGAAGTGGATCTCGACCGACCAAATATAAAAGACATGTGTCATTAGTTCCATGACTCTGGGTAAAATCCCTTGAAAGCGTAGGTTTGAGTTTTGATTCTCCTGGATCCCGGAGACTCGAAGGATATCTCAGCCATCAACTTAAGAGGGCATGGCAGTCATCAGTATGGACATCTGGCGCACTCGTCGATAGTGACACTTGACACCTATTCGGAAATGACACATCAACATGGTGACACCAGGAGTTCCACGTCGGATCATCCTCCGGGAGGTATTGTTGTTCAATGTCAAAAATAGCGTCCCCTCACCCCCCATGGGCATAGTTTGGTGGTTTCTAAAGATGGCGGGCAGTTAAGCTTGGCGGTGGTGCCAAATCTGGAAGGTGTGCCCCAGATCTCATCTCAGGACCAGATCTACGACCATATTCCATTGCGGGGACACAACATGCTGGGGCGATAATTTTCTTAAGTGGTTCTGCAATGGAAACCATGGTAAGGTGAAAGTGTTATGTGGTGAAAGATCATGGATTGCGGGCCCAAAAGTGGTCTGAACCTAAACCAACTTTGAGTGGCCCCACAATCACATGTTTATATGGCATCATATCTGAGAGAAGCATGTGGTCGTTCCCTGAGCATTAACTCTCGTTCAATCTCTGAGGAAAAGCAGTTAATGGAGGGTAGGTTTGGTGGTTGAAACCTCGACTCACCCCATAAATGGAAGGCGTGGAGGATCTAGAGCTGTCAGCCCGTGGTACCCCTGCGAGTAGATGTTCCTGCAGACCCATGTCAATCTGAGTTCGCGTCTAACAGAGGGATACATGTACAGTCTGACAGAAGACTGCTCAGATGCAATGCTTTGAATTTAATGATCAGATCACACTCCTGGTAGTGGTGAATTGTTCTGAGTATAAATAAGTAGTTTTGATATTTTGTTAAGGTCATCAACTGGTTGAGTAGAGCTCCCTATTTTGTAATGTTTTGACGCTATAACTGTACCAAATTTGAGACTTTCATGTTAATAGAAGTCAACTTCTTTTCATCTCTTTGTAAAAACAATGCTAAAACACTCGGGCATGGAGGATCCAGTTGAGGGTTGTTATATTGTTGTAATGTAGGTTTGATTGCAGTGTTATCGTGACCAGTTTTAGTCAGCTCCCTTATTATCTTTTTCCCTCTTACACTAAATGGCTTGGGCATGGAGGATCTAGTCGAGTTGTTGTAGCTGCATTGTGATGTAGGTTTGATCATTGTGTTGTTGTGACTGCGTTGTTTGGACATATTTCAGTGTCTGAAGCTTGAGCTCAAGAGTGATCTTGAGTCTGACTTTTTCTTCTCCAAGCTGCTTGAAATCTTGATGCTCATAGCAGTCTTGTTCACCTTCCTCACTAAGTCTTCCCTCTGCTCACACTTAAACTCAATTCACTGACTAAAGTTAATGTGGTCCTCACTTCCCTGTGCATTTCTTATCCAGTTCCATGTTGAACATCATTCATATATTGAGTTTT
>ML818239.1:0-10842 GCA_009831015.1 Picea engelmannii
TGCAGTGGTCCATAAATTCATTTTAAGTGAACACTCCTCCATTATCATATCTCAAGCATTTGATTTTTGAATCCATTTCATTTCAACCATTTCCTTGTAGATCTTGAAGTTTTCAAAAGCTTTTGACTTATTCTTGAGAAATCAAACAGCAGGCATTCTTGTATAATCATCAACTAATAACATAAAGTATTCCTCACCTTTTAAACCCTTTGTTGTAGTTGGTCCAACTATATCAATATGCACAATTTCCAGTGGTCTTGTCGTTGAATATTCCTTTGATTTGAATCTGGTCTTTGTTTGCTTTCCTTGTTGACAATGCTTGAATAAAGTGTTGGTTGATTTCACGATCTGGGGAATTTCTCTGACTACTTCTCTTTTGTTGACTTTGACAAGGCTATCAAAATGTATGTGACCCATTCTTTTGTGCCATAGCCAGCTTTCATTTTCCTTTCCTAGACAACACTTTTCATTTCCAATTTCACTTAACACATATATGTTGCTTGAAGTTCTCGCAATTGTAGTAATCAATTTTCCTGAACCTTTTTTCTTATCTCGTACTTTTTTGAATCGAAAGTAACTTTATGACCTTGGTCACACATTTGGCTCACACTTAGAAGATTATGTTTCATATCTTCTACTAGTAGAACATTTTCTGCCTTGGTATTCTTGTTCCCAAATATGACTGTGTCTTTTCCAATGATTTTCGCTGAATCATCATTTCCAAAGGAGACTGATCCATCTCTTTACTTTCTTAATGTAAGAAACATGTCTCTATCACCTGTCATGTGTTTTGAACAACCACTTTCAACATACCAACCACGTTTCTTCTGCTTAGCTTGTAGAGCGAGTGTGCATTCTTCATTGCTACACTGATTCTTCTTTCTTATCCATGTTCTTTTCTGAGGTTCTTGTCTGTGACTGTTGTTATTCTGTTGCGGTTCTCTAGGAGGGGCTGTCATTTTGCAATCTTTGGCCATGTGTACAAAGTTGTTACATTTGTAACATTCCACTTCAGTGCTCAAAGATTCAAACTTGTTGTAACTTCTTCCTTGTGTTTCACTAGGCCATCTTGGATAACCCTTTTGTGTTGACTTTCAAGGTTGTTTATGTTCATGTTGTTAGCTCTGCAATTCACAACTTTATGTCCAAAATTATTACATGCATAACATAACCCAAAAAATATAGTTTGATAACTGGGAGTTGAATAACTTCTGAAATGAGGTACTCTTATGAATTCTTCTTCTTCCCGAGGCCTATCTGTCGGTTGTTGATTCTGAAATCTGAATCTTCTCGGTGGAGGAGTGTCCCTGTAATCTTCCTTGTAGATCTTCCTATCCCCTTTGATTGTTTCTGCATAGGTTTTTGGATATGTTTCTTGCTCTGTTGTTTTGGAGCTTGATCCCTTTTTTGTCTGATTGTATCCAAGTCCAGACTTGCCATGATGAGTTTTTTTACTAGTGATAATGTCATCCAAAACTTTTGAGTTGTTCTGCATATTTTTCTTTTGAAGATTCTTTCTTAATGTGACAATTTCCGCTTTCAAATTTTCAATGATCATGTATCTTCCTTCTAGCTATTCTTTGAGTGCTTCTTCAATTATTTTATTTTCTTCAATTTGAACCTTCAAATTTGTGATCATTTGTTTTAATTCCTGAGTGTCTTCTTTATTGTCTAGTTCCGCTTGTAGCTTCTTATTTTTCCTCTTTTCTCTTCTGATAACTTCTATGGCACTCATCAATTCCTCTCGGTAGTCAACTTATGCCTCTTTAATTTCTTCTTTGGCTTCTTAATATTCTACTTCAGAGTCTTCTTTATCTGAGTTTTCTACTTCCATGAATATAACTCTTTCTTTATGGTTCTTTTACCTTTATATGTTTGTTTGCTTTTTGATTCACCTTCATCATTTCTATTTTTCTTATGGACACATTTTTTAGCAAAATGACCAATACCATTACAATTAAAACAAATTAAAGGAAACTTACCTCTATACCTTCCATTGGTTCCCTTGTTCAGTCTTTTGATAAAGTTGGCCACTTCTTCATCATCTTCCGAGACGTCACTATTGCTCCTATGTTCTTTTTCTTATTGCTTTCCCTTTTGCTTTGATCTTTTGGATTCTTTGAAGGGTGCTTATTTTACATATGAATTTTTCTGTTCAGATCTCATTTCATATGCTATGAAGATTCCATGTAGTTCGTCCATTCTTATTGAGTTTAGATCTGCTCTTTCTTCTAGTGTTGATATCTTAGGGTCAAATCTCATAGGAAAATATCATAGTACATTTTGAACAATTATCGATTCTTTGATTTCTTCTCCCAATCCCATGATTGCATTTACTGTTTCATCGACTTGTAAGAAGTAAGCTGTGATATTCTTATCTTCCTTTATTTTTAGTTGTTCGAACTAACCTCTATAAGTTTGAATCTTTGCTGCTTTGACTTTTGAATCTCCTTCATAAATATTTCGAAGTTTGTACCAAATCTCTTTAGCGGATTTACAATGTGCAACTTTGGTGAATATCATTTCAACAAGACCATTCAGAAATGCATTTGTGGCTTTGAAATTATTCTGATCGAGTTTCATTGCTTTGTCATTTGTTGGCGGAACTGCTGGTACTATGTATCCATCTACAATTGATTTCCAAATTTCAAATCCTTGTGCCTGTATATATGTCTTCATCCTTATGCTCCAAAATGCATACTTTTGTCCATCAAACTGTGGTATTCCATTTTTATACAAGTTTTCTCTCTCCATGATCTACCTTTCAGTGGTTAAACTGATTTCTAAAGGAACCTGCTCTGATTCCAATTGTTGGATTACTGAGAGGGGGGTGAATCAATAATAGAGCAATTGAATCCATTTTAACCATATAATCCAAGTGAAATATCAATGTAGCATTATCATCCAATAACTGCAGAGTAAGTAAGCAATGAACAAATGAACAATCATACAGATACACAATACACCAATGTTTTACGTGGAAACCCAAAGTAGGAGAAAACCACATAATGTTTTTTCTTATATGTCTTGAAGAATTACATTCATTGGAAGCACAAACTTCCTTTGTTTTCCAACTACAACTCGAAGGAGGCTCCAACCCCCTATTTTCTTAGGCTACAACCTGAGGAAATCTCCAACTCCCCAATTCTCTGGCTACAACCAGAAGGAGGCTACAACCCTTTATATTTTCCGGCTACAACCACTTGTCCTTACCCCGTCCAACTTCCCTGACGTAGAAGTAGAAAGATGGAACCACTGTCACACTATCACTGTGAGATATACCACCATACAACTGTATCAATCTGTACCACTGAACTACATTCAACCTGTACAACTTCCCTGTAATCAATCTGTACCTGAATTGAACATGTATCAACAAAATACAACATGTACACGACCTGTAGTGTTGTAGCACATGACCTGTAGTGCTACAACAGACGTATGTACGCGCCCTATCTGTTATGAAGCCCGCGTATGAACGCGATCAAACTGTTATGCAGCCTGCGTATGCCTTCTAAAACATAGGGTTTTCTTTCTCTTGAAAACTTCTGACCCTCTATAACTTTTTCACATAGATCTGTAACCTATCACTGTATCAAGACTGTAACTCATGAACAATTATAATAAAAATTATAATAATCATGAACAATTATAATAACCCTCACATGATCTAGTCATCAAGCCCTTTCTGATTTTCAGCCTCTCAATACATCAACCACTTCACAATTTGAAGCTCTCAACCATGTACCACAAAAACCCTTAGCCATATGCCAAGAAATACAAGATGTGCATCAACAAGAAGTATCAATGATAAATATACCAACACTGCATTTATGTAGATCTGACTTATGCAGAAGATCCCATACAACCACTAGTCTCTCTAGGGAGAATTCTCAAATCTCCATAACCATTTCTCATGCATACATCAAAATCCAACTATTCATAGAAATAAGACATACCTTTTGAACCGATGGATATATCTGATGTATCTGAGCACTGTATACCTTCATAGGAGCTTGATATCAGAATCTAGAACCTTTGCATCTTCATCTCTTCAAGTTGCCATGGATTTACCAACATATGCACACCTTAATACACTTGCAGCCCATGTACGTACGCACCCTAATACACTGTCAGCCCACGTACTGTACGCACCCTAATACATTGTCAGCCCATGTACGCCTCAGAAACTGGGGTTTTTAGTATTCGCTGTAATTCCGAAACTTTCACCGTCAACCCTTCGTACTACCTCAGACTTTCACAACTTGAGATGTATCAATGAGTACTTACAAGAAGCCTTACATAACAAAAGATATTCAATGTGTTCAAGTGTGTTTAAATGAGATAGGTTTTCCTCTTATTTATACTTTCATGTAGCATTACACTTTTCTTATTTTAGGGAGTTCTATATTTAATTTATTATTTAAATAATTTCTTTTGCAAACACTTTGACTTTTGGGGGCTTCTATATGACTCATGAGGGTTCTCCAACTTCATATGGCCATAACTCTCTAACCGTGAGGAGTTATGTGACGTTCCACATACCAATGGAAATGGCATGACAAGCACTATCCATCTACGATAGTTTCACTGAAAAATTAATTGACCTTCATCTCATGATTCCACAACTAAGCATGGGTTCTCTAACCATACTTCTAGGATAACTCAATCTGCAAAGCGTCGTCCCGTGAGGGCTCCACTTTGGAGTTCATCCATTTGTGCTTCTAATCAGCCATGACAAGGCAATAATGACTCATCTTAACATCAAACAAACTTGGGTCCATTACTCAAACCTTTGTGCTACCAGACTTTCTTCAAGGGTCGACATTAATGACAACCAACCTTAATCAACAATCTCCCCCTTTGGCATTGATGGAAACACTCTGATGCAATACTGAAATCATGTCATGCAATACTGAAGTCATATCACTCATGCTCCCCCTAGAACCATGCCTCTGTCCTCTGCATCTCTGTGACCATTGCTCCCTCCAGAATCATGCCTATGTCCTCTGCATCTGATAAATCTCTCCCCCTTTGTCATCAATGGAAAAGGTATCTTTCCATCCAGGGATGCTCCCTCTAACTGAACTATCTGATCTCCCAACCTGAATTTTCCTCTTTATGGTGCTTCCTCATCTACATCTAAGACATATAAGAGAAGCATTAAAAAATATTCATTTTGGAGTAGAAAGAACTCCGAGTCTCTGGCGAAGATACTCAAAGGATTCTCGTGGAAGCAGTTTTGTAAATATGTCTTCCACTTGTTCTTTTGTGCCCACATACTCAACTCTAATGTTCTTTTCTACAACTTTTTTCCGTAGAAAGTGACACTTGATTGGAATGTGCTTCATCTTGGAGTGCATCACCAGGTTTTTTGAGATACTGATGGTGCTTGTATTATCATAATAGATTGGAATGGGCTCATAATGCTCAACCTGTATATCTGTCAGAGTTTGTTTCATCCATAGAATTTGTGTACAACATGTTGATGCTACAATATACTCTGCCTCGGCTGTAGATAAAGATACTGATGATTGTTTCTTGTTTAGCCATGATACTAAACACTCACCCAAGTAGAACGCTTCTCCACTGGTGCTTCGTCGGTCATCAATACAACCTATCCAATTTGCATCTGTGTAGGCAATAAGTGATAGATCCTTTCCTTTTGGATACCATAATCCAAAATCTTCTGTTCCTTTGAGATATCTGAAAATCCTCTTCATTGCTAATATATGTTATTCCTTTGGTGCTGCTTGAAATCGTCCCACCTGTCCAACTGCCTGCATTACATCTAGTCTGGATGCTGTCACATATAGTAGGCTACCAATTATTGACCTGTATTGCCTCTGATATGTAGACTTTGAATCATCATCTTTTCTCAACTTGCAACTGGTTTGCATGGGATTGATAACTAGTTTGCAATCTTCCATTTCGAACCTCTTTAGAAATTCTTTGATATACTTGGTTTGAGAAATAAAAATTCCTTGGTTGCTTTGACATATCTGAAGTCCCAAAAAGAAGGATAGTTCTCCAAGTAATGACATTTCAAATTCATTATGCATATCCTTTGCAAATTTCTCGCTTAACCTGTCATCATCACTACAAAAAATAATATCATCAACATAAAATTCAATTAATAAAATACTATCTTGACTTACCTTGATGTATAGGTTGTTGCCTACACTTCCTTGTTTGAACTCTGCCTGTTGTAGATATTTATCCAGTTTAGAGTACCATGCTCTAGGAGCCTGTTTTAGACCATACAAGACCTTCTTTAATTTACACACATAATCTGCATTATCTGACAATTGAAATCCTTCTGGTTGTTCAATGCAGACTTCTTCTTCAAGTTCCCCATTCAGAAAAGTTGATTTTATGTCCATATGATACACTTTAATTTTTTTGGAGCATGCATAAGCTAAAAGCAATTGGATTGCTTCCATTCTGGTAACTGGGGAAAATGTCTCTTCAAAGTCGATTCCTTCAACCTCTGCATATCCTTTACATACCAATCTAGCTTTGTTCCTTGTAACCTGTCCATCTTCATTCAATTTATTCATGTATACCCACTTTGTGCCGATCAAATTCTTATCCTTTGGTCTTGGAACCAATTCCCAAGTGTCATTTTTCTCTATTTGATCCAATTATTCATCCATGGCCTTATTCCAAAATTCATCCTTGCCGGCCTCTTCAAAACAGGTTGGTTCAATTGTAGATGTGAGTGCTAGGTGTGTTTGTTCTAGTGAACAGATTCTCCTTCTAGTCTCAACTCCTGCAATTTTGTTTCCGATAATCTGATCTGAAGGATGATTCTTTTGTACTCGTCTGCTAGGTGTCTTTGGAGGCACTTGCTGAACTTTTTCTTCTGCTTCTGTCGGATCCTCTTCATCTTCCCCTTCTACCTCTTTTTCATCTTTTTCTTTTTCTTCGTAAAGCTATTCCATTGATTCATTTTCTTCTTCCTTTAATTCTGGTCTACCTGTTTCATCAATTGTTACATTGATGCTTTCCACAACTTTGTTCAATATCAGGTTGTAACACTTGTATGCTTTCCTTGTATTTGAGTAACCAACAAGTACTCCTTTGTCCACATGAGAGTCAAACTTTCCCATTCTGCCATCTTCTCTTTTGATGTAGCATTTGCTTCCAAAAACTCTGAAGTGCTTCACATTTGTTGGTCTTCCTTTCCATAGCTCGTAGGGAGTTTTGTCAGTGTTGTTTCTAAGCATTACTCTATTTTGAATGTGAACTGTTGTATTCACTGCATGTGTCCAAAATATATCTATCAATTTGGAATCTATTAGCATTGTTCGAGCCATTTCTTGTACTGTCCTATTCTTTCTTTCAACAACTCCATTCTGTTGAGGTGCCCTAGCAACGAAGAATTTTCTTTTTATTCCTTGACTGCTGCAGTAGTCCATAAATTCCTTTGGAGTGAACTCTCCTCCATTATCAGATCTCAAGCATTTGATTTTTTAATCCATTTCATTTTCAACCATTTCCTTGTAGATCTTGAAGTTTTCATATTAAATTTAGTAAATAAAATATAATAAATTTTGTTATAATTCTATATATTAAAAAACAAATTGAAATAATGAAAAAATAAAATTTAAATATTTTTTATCATTTCAAATTTTTCTAAAAAATTAATCCAATTTATTATAACTTAATTTAAAAAAAAAACAAATCCAAATACTTTTATAATTTTGATTGAACTTTATTAAGAATAAATAATATCTTTCTTTTATTCATTTATTTAAGATCATTGCCAAGCCAGACACCAAATTGGTGTATGAGACCCCCTTGTTTGTGGGACAAGGGACAATAAAAATTATATTAAACTAACTTAAAACAATAAAAAAAGTTAAAATATTATTTAAAATTTCAAAATATAAAAATTATATGGCTTATTTGATTACCTAAAAACTTTTTTCTTACGTATCTCTCCTAAAGTTTATCTTATGCATACCACTTTAAAACTTGTCTTTATGCACCCCCTTCAAAAAATGTTTTGTCATTTATGTATTGCATGGGACAAAACTTTGGTGCGGTGCGATATGTCACAGAGATAGAAAGTTTGAGGAGATGTGATATGTCACATGAAGAAAAACTTTCTTTGATATATCATGAAGGAAGAAAACTTCAACATTACACATAAAAATATGTTTTGGTGTCATGCAACATATTATATGAAAATATTTTTTTGCGCGATGCGATAGATTGCACAAAAATAATTTTTGGTGTGATACACTACGAAGGAGAAAAACTTCATCTCATGCAATGTGTTGCATCGAAAGTGATTTTCCAAGTGACATGTATCATTCGAATGATGCATACACTTGAAGAACTTGGTCTTATGCACCCTCTTAAACTTTTGTTAAGAACTTTGTTTTGAGTGTATCACACAAAACAAAGCTTTGGTGTGATGTGATATGGAATTCGTTGCGGTGAAGAAAATTTTGAGGAAGTATGACATATGATGCAAGAGCATTGCTCTCATCTACAATTCTAAATAATGACCATACTTGAGGGTCTTGACATTTTCCCAAGAAGGGGCTTTCTTTTGTAAATATTGTAAATCTTTCTAATTTGTAAGTAGATGTTTAAAAGGGTCTAGAAAGTTGATGAGGTGTTAGTCAAGTGCTTACTCATCTAACTGAATCTGTATCCTTAGCAGGATTCAAGGGAGGCTAGCAGATCCAAATAGTGATTCATTTAAAGTGATAGGATCGAGCTTCTATTCTTAGAAGCCAATTATGGAAATATAGGAGGTTGTTAGGGTTATGTTGATATTCTTTTATGCAATCCTACGGGCCAGAAGGGATAGGTAGGCAAAGGTCGAGTAGTAGGAGAAGAGGGCCAGGGGAAAAGCATGCCCATTTTTGTATGATCAAGCCATTAACTTTACATAATGGTTATGGTTTAGTGAATATTTTGTGTGCATCAAAGCTGGGAATGATTGTGTGCTTCTGTGGATTGATCAATTGGACGAATGTGTGAATGTCTGCTCAGGAATCCATGTGTAACCTTTGTAATGATTTGTGAAAGAATCATTTCATAATGGTTGTGTGGGTTTTTGTAGTTAATGGATACAAGAATACAAGATTCATGTAGAAGGCTTTGAATGTCTTTGCTAGAATTTGAAATCAATTTATTTTGTATGAGTTCAATTTCTCTGCGTAGAGATGAATGCACTTAACAGTCCTTAAGGGATGTAAGGATGTGGTGATAAATTTGTTGGAATCATTGTGTTCAGTTTTTTGTGTGGAATTTTAGTGGTTCAAATTTTGGTGGGACGCATGGAGAGTTTTCTTGATGATTCGTTGGTGAAAGACATTGACATCAAAACAAATATTGTGCGTTTTTGTGTGTAGATTTCCAATTGAAGTAATCTGAATATCGGTTGAAGATCGAGATCATCTGAGTATAATCACATTGGCACCCTATGTTGGAAAATATGGTCAAGTATTGACAATGGAAAATAAAACCAGTTGATCATGAACAAAATATGGTCCAACGATGATGAAAAATGCCATTTCTATACAAATGAATTCAACTTTGTTTGTGGAGTGGTGATTTGCAGAAATAAAACCATGATTGCTCCATAGAGCAACAGTGTAACTCCAATGAGGTAGTGAGTATAGATGAAAAGTTACAAAAACGTTTTTGAAGGTCTTAATTGGTAAGGAAAATCTTTCCATTTTATAGAAACCAGTCAAAGGGAAATCATATTTGTTTTGTAATGGCATTGACCAACACTGCTATGCATTAAATTAGGTCCCAAATCAAGTGTGGGAACTAAGTTCTGGTTGGAAAACATTGTTAAGATCGATAAAGGGAATCACCATAGATGTAAGGTCTCTTCCAACAGAGCCTTATAAAGCATAAATTTAATTAGAGAAGTGCTATCCTAACACCTTTACAATTCCTTAGTCAACATATAACCATTCATAACCAACATATAACCATTCAACATAATTAAAATTTATGAGCAAATCATAAAAAAATTACATAACACAGCAGAATAATGAAAATACATACCTCTAACTGATGCTACTGCTGTCCTCCAACTCTGCCTGATGCTCTACCCAAAACCATCTAACCTCCTAGCCAGCTAAGAACAGAGCCTCTCTGGCTCCCTAGCTCCAGGATTTCGTAAGGATTCCTGGCCCCCGAGCCCAAAACTCTTAGCAACAGGTGCCCCCTTGTAACAATCCTACAACAAGCTTCTCCAGCCAAAAACCAGTAATACAGTCTTCGAATCTCCCAAAAATAAAGATGCCCAATACAGTCTCCAATATGAAAAATAATTCTCTCTCCCCCAAAGTCCCAAAAGTGTCCCCTCTTGAATGTCTTTTTCCCTTCTTATCCTCGTTTCCCCTCTCTCATCCACCGCCTTCTCCCTTTCATTAAGACTCACCCACCTTATCCCTCCATTCAATGCCAACCACCTTATCCCCTTTCTCTTAAATGGTTCCCTCATTCGATATGTTAATTTTTCATTTAATAAATTAAAATTTATTAAACTCAAATTCATTAACCAAATATTTAATCAGTTAATTAATTAATTAATTAATTAACTAATATACATTAACTAATTATTAAATCAGGACAATTAATTAATTAATTAAACTAATATACATTAAGCAATTAATTAAACCACACAAATTGATTAACACTTAGGGTTGTTACATACACCCACCCTTCAGGAAACTTCGTCTCGAAGTTAAGGTATTTTATGATACAAGGGAAAAGACACATGGTTCACACATTCATATCAAATAACTGACATTATTAGTAAGTAAGCCAAGAAAACTCATACATACTAGTGTACATGTGCAA
>ML818239.1:16655-29346 GCA_009831015.1 Picea engelmannii
GAAGAGAGGAAATGTGGAGTATTTGCGAGTTGGTCTTAAAGGGACGAATCCAAGCAAGGCCAAGTGGATTGAGGTTGGAAGGGTGAGGGAACTATACCCTCATCTTCACATAGACTGAAATAGTCTTTTGGAGGTCCAAAATCTTCTCAATGGGAGGTGTGATCAGGGGATCAAATTTTGCTCAATTTTCAAAGTGCTCGGAATGCGACGAAAACAATGTCATTGCGTTCGTCTCGTCTTCTTGATTCCGGTGGTATATTTACTTTCTCAAATGGAGTCCGTATGAAGGATATATCGCGATCTGTCCGCCAAGCCAAACAGGCAAAATTTTTGGATGCTGACTGTACCTGTCCGTATAGTCCGTACGATGACGTGGCAGGACCGTACAGGCCGTACGGTGATGATGTGGCAGTTATTTATTGGTTGGTTGCTGGCATATTGGATGGTGACACGTGTCCGATTGGTGGCGAGTAATATGAGGACACGTGGCCCAATCTCTAGGCGCCACGTGTCCCCTCATTATTGTTTATATGGTTGTATAAAATTGTATGGGGAGTCCGCGGGGTTCGACCCCCGGACCTCCCCCAACACTAAAGACTTCATAACTCTCCGCTAGCCAAAGTACCGCCATTTGTGCCTTGTTAACTATACCACAAAACATATATTTAAGTTTGAATGTTATGCCAACGGAAAAGGGGGTCGGGCCGGGGCTTAGCCCCGACCCGTGGACGTATTGCATCGCATATGACCCAACATATATGCATGTAGCCCGAATGTTTTGGCGCACACGCATTTCATATGTTACATTGTATTGCAATACATTGCATTGCAATGTATTTCATATATATATATTATGTGTGTTGGCGTGGGGTTTGAAACCACGACCCGTGGCTATGTAAACGTGTGTTAAATGTTGGCGCGAGAATCAAACGTAAGTTGCACGGTTTCAAAATGGTTTAACCACCTTTTTTCCCAGCGCGCGGTCCTATGGCCATATGCCCAGGTGCCGAGGCGGTTAGGGGCTGGAGGCGCCTTAACCGTCCTACGATTTGCACCGTTGGCGCGGTTGTGCCCGGTGCTGGGTTTTTATGCTTAAAAGAGCATGTGAGCCAGGTTTGTGAAGGGGGAGTGCGAATTGTAGAACCATAGACATCAAGCTTGAAGAGGAAGACTTCCAGGAGGCCTAACTTCTTCATTTTTCGACCGATTGAGGTGCCGAAAGAGCCCAGACAGGGGTTTTGGGACGCTGGGAAGCCATTGGAGCAGTCGGTTTGTCAGATTGAGCATTGTAAGACATGTTTTTGAGCACTTTTTGAGCAATTAATAATAATGATCCATTCGAAGCTGGACCAGGAGATGTAGCCCAGAAGAGGGGTGAACTTCTTTATCAATTGCTGTGCACATGTGTTTATGTTCAATGTTTATGCTGTTGTCTATGTGTATTTCGCATAAGTAATCCTTAATTTATGTGTTGCAAATTGATCCTGTTGCTTTAACACATAACATTTCACTTGCAATAATTATTCAAGTTTTTCAAGTCTTCTTCATTTTTCGATCATTCCTTGTAACCTGTCCATCTTCATTCAATTTATTCCCGTATACCCACTTTGTGTTTTTTCTTCGTAAAGTTGTTCCATTGATTCATTTTCTTCTTCCTTTAATTCTGATCTACCTGTTTCATCAATTGTTATGTTGATGCTTTCCACAACTTTGTTCAATCTCAGGTTGTAACACTTGTATGCTTTCCTTGTACTTGAGTAACCAACAAGTACTTCTTTTTCTAGACGAGAGTCAAACTTTCCCATTCTGCCATCTTCTCTTTTGATGTAGCATTTGCTTCCAAAAACTCTGAACTGCTTCACATTTGCTGGTCTTCCTTTCCATAGCTCGTAGGGAGTTTTGTCAGTGTTGTTTCTGAGCATTACTTTGTTTTGAATGTGAAATGTTGTATGCACTGCCTATGTCCAAAATATATCTGTTAATTTGGAATCCATTAGCATTGTTTGAGCCATTTCCTGTACTGCCTAGTTCTTTCTTTCAACAACCTCATTCTGTTGAGGTGTCCTAGCAACAAAGAATTGCCTTTTTATTCCATGACTACTGCAGTGGTCCATAAATTCATTTTAAGTGAACACTCCTCCATTATCATATCTCAAGCATTTGATTTTTGAATCCATTTCATTTCAACCATTTCCTTGTAGATCTTGAAGTTTTCAAAAGCTTTTGACTTATTCTTGAGAAATCAAACAGCAGGCATTCTTGTATAATCATCAACTAATAACATAAAGTATTCCTCACCTTTTAAACCCTTTGTTGTAGTTGGTCCAACTATATCAATATGCACAATTTCCAGTGGTCTTGTCGTTGAATATTCCTTTGATTTGAATCTGGTCTTTGTTTGCTTTCCTTGTTGACAATGCTTGAATAAAGTGTTGGTTGATTTCACGATCTGGGGAATTTCTCTGACTACTTCTCTTTTGTTGACTTTGACAAGGCTATCAAAATGTATGTGACCCATTCTTTTGTGCCATAGCCAGCTTTCATTTTCCTTTCCTAGACAACACTTTTCATTTCCAATTTCACTTAACACATATATGTTGCTTGAAGTTCTCGCAATTGTAGTAATCAATTTTCCTGAACCTTTTTTCTTATCTCGTACTTTTTTGAATCGAAAGTAACTTTATGACCTTGGTCACACATTTGGCTCACACTTAGAAGATTATGTTTCATATCTTCTACTAGTAGAACATTTTCTGCCTTGGTATTCTTGTTCCCAAATATGACTGTGTCTTTTCCAATGATTTTCGCTGAATCATCATTTCCAAAGGAGACTGATCCATCTCTTTACTTTCTTAATGTAAGAAACATGTCTCTATCACCTGTCATGTGTTTTGAACAACCACTTTCAACATACCAACCACGTTTCTTCTGCTTAGCTTGTAGAGCGAGTGTGCATTCTTCATTGCTACACTGATTCTTCTTTCTTATCCATGTTCTTTTCTGAGGTTCTTGTCTGTGACTGTTGTTATTCTGTTGCGGTTCTCTAGGAGGGGCTGTCATTTTGCAATCTTTGGCCATGTGTACAAAGTTGTTACATTTGTAACATTCCACTTCAGTGCTCAAAGATTCAAACTTGTTGTAACTTCTTCCTTGTGTTTCACTAGGCCATCTTGGATAACCCTTTTGTGTTGACTTTCAAGGTTGTTTATGTTCATGTTGTTAGCTCTGCAATTCACAACTTTATGTCCAAAATTATTACATGCATAACATAACCCAAAAAATATAGTTTGATAACTGGGAGTTGAATAACTTCTGAAATGAGGTACTCTTATGAATTCTTCTTCTTCCCGAGGCCTATCTGTCGGTTGTTGATTCTGAAATCTGAATCTTCTCGGTGGAGGAGTGTCCCTGTAATCTTCCTTGTAGATCTTCCTATCCCCTTTGATTGTTTCTGCATAGGTTTTTGGATATGTTTCTTGCTCTGTTGTTTTGGAGCTTGATCCCTTTTTTGTCTGATTGTATCCAAGTCCAGACTTGCCATGATGAGTTTTTTTACTAGTGATAATGTCATCCAAAACTTTTGAGTTGTTCTGCATATTTTTCTTTTGAAGATTCTTTCTTAATGTGACAATTTCCGCTTTCAAATTTTCAATGATCATGTATCTTCCTTCTAGCTATTCTTTGAGTGCTTCTTCAATTATTTTATTTTCTTCAATTTGAACCTTCAAATTTGTGATCATTTGTTTTAATTCCTGAGTGTCTTCTTTATTGTCTAGTTCCGCTTGTAGCTTCTTATTTTTCCTCTTTTCTCTTCTGATAACTTCTATGGCACTCATCAATTCCTCTCGGTAGTCAACTTATGCCTCTTTAATTTCTTCTTTGGCTTCTTAATATTCTACTTCAGAGTCTTCTTTATCTGAGTTTTCTACTTCCATGAATATAACTCTTTCTTTATGGTTCTTTTACCTTTATATGTTTGTTTGCTTTTTGATTCACCTTCATCATTTCTATTTTTCTTATGGACACATTTTTTAGCAAAATGACCAATACCATTACAATTAAAACAAATTAAAGGAAACTTACCTCTATACCTTCCATTGGTTCCCTTGTTCAGTCTTTTGATAAAGTTGGCCACTTCTTCATCATCTTCCGAGACGTCACTATTGCTCCTATGTTCTTTTTCTTATTGCTTTCCCTTTTGCTTTGATCTTTTGGATTCTTTGAAGGGTGCTTATTTTACATATGAATTTTTCTGTTCAGATCTCATTTCATATGCTATGAAGATTCCATGTAGTTCGTCCATTCTTATTGAGTTTAGATCTGCTCTTTCTTCTAGTGTTGATATCTTAGGGTCAAATCTCATAGGAAAATATCATAGTACATTTTGAACAATTATCGATTCTTTGATTTCTTCTCCCAATCCCATGATTGCATTTACTGTTTCATCGACTTGTAAGAAGTAAGCTGTGATATTCTTATCTTCCTTTATTTTTAGTTGTTCGAACTAACCTCTATAAGTTTGAATCTTTGCTGCTTTGACTTTTGAATCTCCTTCATAAATATTTCGAAGTTTGTACCAAATCTCTTTAGCGGATTTACAATGTGCAACTTTGGTGAATATCATTTCAACAAGACCATTCAGAAATGCATTTGTGGCTTTGAAATTATTCTGATCGAGTTTCATTGCTTTGTCATTTGTTGGCGGAACTGCTGGTACTATGTATCCATCTACAATTGATTTCCAAATTTCAAATCCTTGTGCCTGTATATATGTCTTCATCCTTATGCTCCAAAATGCATACTTTTGTCCATCAAACTGTGGTATTCCATTTTTATACAAGTTTTCTCTCTCCATGATCTACCTTTCAGTGGTTAAACTGATTTCTAAAGGAACCTGCTCTGATTCCAATTGTTGGATTACTGAGAGGGGGGTGAATCAATAATAGAGCAATTGAATCCATTTTAACCATATAATCCAAGTGAAATATCAATGTAGCATTATCATCCAATAACTGCAGAGTAAGTAAGCAATGAACAAATGAACAATCATACAGATACACAATACACCAATGTTTTACGTGGAAACCCAAAGTAGGAGAAAACCACATAATGTTTTTTCTTATATGTCTTGAAGAATTACATTCATTGGAAGCACAAACTTCCTTTGTTTTCCAACTACAACTCGAAGGAGGCTCCAACCCCCTATTTTCTTAGGCTACAACCTGAGGAAATCTCCAACTCCCCAATTCTCTGGCTACAACCAGAAGGAGGCTACAACCCTTTATATTTTCCGGCTACAACCACTTGTCCTTACCCCGTCCAACTTCCCTGACGTAGAAGTAGAAAGATGGAACCACTGTCACACTATCACTGTGAGATATACCACCATACAACTGTATCAATCTGTACCACTGAACTACATTCAACCTGTACAACTTCCCTGTAATCAATCTGTACCTGAATTGAACATGTATCAACAAAATACAACATGTACACGACCTGTAGTGCTGTAGCACACGACCTGTAGTGCTGTAGCACATGACCTGTAGTGCTACAACACACGTATGTACGCGCCCTATCTGTTATGAAGCCCGCGTATGTACGTGATCAAACTGTTATGCAGCCTGCGTATGCCTTCTAAAACATAGGGTTTTCTTTCTCTTGAAAACTTCTGACCCTCTATAACTTTTTCACATAGATCTGTAACCTGTCACTATATCAAGACTGTAACTCATGAACAATTATAATAACAATTATAATAATCATGAACAATTATAATAACCCTCACATGATCTAGTCATCAAGCCCTTTATGATATTCAGCCTCTCAATACATCAACCACTTCACAATTTGAAGCTCTCAACCATGTACCACAAAAACCCTTAGCCATATGCCAAGAAATACAAGATGCGCATCAACAAGAAGTATCAATGATAAATATACCAACACTGCATTTCTGTAGATCTGACTTATGCAGAAGATCCCATACAACCACTAGTCTCTCTAGGGAGAATTCTCAAATCTCCATAACCATTTCTCATCCATATATCAAAATCCAACTATTCATAGAAATAAGACATACCTTTTGAACCGATGGATATATCTGATGTATCTGAGCACTGTAGACCTTCCTAGGAGCTTGATATCAGAATCTAGAACCTCTGCATCTTCATCTCTTCAAGTTTCCATGGATTTACCAACATGTGCACACCTTAATACACTTGCAACCCATGTACGTATGCACCCTAATACACTGCTAGCCCACGTACTGTACGCACCCTAATACACTGTCAGCCCGTGTATGCCTCAGAAACTGGGGTTTTTAGTATTCGCTGTAATTCTGAAACTTTCACCGTCAACCCTTCTTACTACCTCAAACTTTCACAACTTGAGATGTATCAATTAGTACTTACAAGAAGCCTTACATAACAAAATATATTCAATGTGTTCAAGTGTGTTTAAATGAGAGAGGTTTTCCTCTTATTTATACTTTCATGTAGCATTACACTTTTCTTATTTTAGGGATTTCTCTATTTAATTTATTCTTTAAATAATTTCTTTTGCAAACACTTTGACTTTTGGGGGCTTCTATATGACTCATGAGGGTTCTCCAACTTCATATGGCCATAACTCTCTAACCGTGAGGAGTTATGTGACGTTCCACATACCAACGAAAATGGCATGAAAAGCACTATCCATCTAAGATAGTTTCACTGAAAAATTCATTGACCTTCATCTCATTATTCCACAACTAAGCATGGGTTCTCTAACCATACTTCTAGGATAACTCAATCTGCAAAGCGTCGTCCCGTGAGGGATTTCACCATAAGGGGACCACTTTGGAGTTCATCCATTTGTGCTTCTAATCAACCATGACAAAGAAATAACGAATCATCTTAACATCAAACAAACTTGGGTCTATTACCCAAACCTTTATGCTACCAGACTTTCTTCAAGGGTCGACATTAATGACAACCAACCTTAATCAACAATCTCCCCCTTTGGCATTGATGGAAACACTCTGATGCAATACTGAAATCATGTCATGCAATACTGAAGTCATATCACTCATACTCCCCCTAGAACCATGCCTCTGTCCTCTGCATCTTTGTGACCATTTCTCCCTCCGGAATCATGCCTATGTCCTCTGCATCTGATAAATCTCTCCCCCTTTGTCATCAATGGAAAAGGTATCTTTCCATCCAGGGATGCTCCCTCTAACTGAACTATCTGATCTCCCAACCTGAATTTTCCTCTTTATGGTGCTTCCTCATCTACATCTAAGACATTTAAGAGAAGCATTCAAAAATATTCATTTTGGAGTAGAAAGAACTCCGAGTCTCTGGCGAAGATACTCAAAGGCTTCTCGTGGAAGCGGTTTTGTAAATATGTATGCCACTTGTTATTTTGTGCCCACATACTCAACTCTAATGTTCTTTTCTACAACTTGTTCCTGTAGAAAGTGACACTTGATTGGAATGTGCTTCATCTTGGAGTGCATCACCAGGTTTTTTGAGATACTGATGGCGCTTGTATTATCATAATAGATTGGAATGGGCTCATCATGCTCAACCTGTATATCTGTCAGAGTTTGTTTCAGCCATAGAATTTGTGTACAACATGTTGCTGCTGCAATATACTTTGCCTCAACTGTAGATAAAGATACTGATGATTGTTTCTTGTTTATCCATGATACTAAACACTCACCCAAGTAGAACGTTGCTCCACTGGTGCTTCGTCAGTCATCAATACAACCTATCCAATCTGCATCTGTGTAGGCAATAAGTGATAGATCCTTTCCTTTTGAACATAATCCAAAATCTTCTGTTCCTTTGAGATATCTGAAAATCCTCTTCACTGCTAATATATGTGATTCCTTTGGTGCTGCTTGAAATTGTCCCACCTGTCCAACTGCCTACATTACATCTATTCTGGATGCTGTCACATATAGTAGGCTACCAATTATTGATCTGTATTGCCTCTGATATGTAGACTTTGAATCATCATCTTTTCTCAACTTGCAACTGGTTTACATGGGATTGATAACTAGTTTGCAATCTTCCATTTTGAACCTCTTTAGAATTTCTTTGATATACTTGGTTTGAGAAATACAAATTCCTTGGTTGCTTTGACATATCTGAAGTCCCAGAAAGAAGGATAGTTCTCCAAGTAATGACATTTCAAATTCATTATGCATATCCTTTGCAAATTTCTCGCTTAACCTGTCATCATCACTACCAAAAATAATATCATCAACATAAACTTCAATTAATAAAATACTATCTTGACTTACCTTGATGTATAGGTTATTGCCTACACTTCCTTGTTTGAACCCTGCCTGCTGTAGATATTTATCTAGTTTAGAGTACCATGCTCTAGGAGCCTGTTTTAGACCATACAAGGCCTTCTTTAATTTACACACATAATTTGCATCATCTGACAACTGAAATCCTTCTGGTTGTTCAATGCAAACTTCTTCTTCAAGTTCCCCATTCAGAAAAGTTGATTTTATGTCCATCTGATACACTTTAATTTTTTTGGAGCATGCATAAGCTAAAAGCAGTTGGATTGCTTCCATTCTGGTAATTGGGGAAAATGTCTCTTCAAATTCGATTCCTTCAACCTCTGCATATCCTTTACATACCAATCTAGCTTTGTTCCTTGTAACCTGTCCATCTTCATTCAATTTATTCATGTATACCCACTTTGTGCCAATCAAATTCTTATCCTTTGGTCTTGGAACCAATTCCCAAGTGTCATTTTTCTCTATTTGATCCAATTCTTTATCCATGGCCTTATTCCAAAATTCATCCTTGCCGGCCTCTTCAAAACAAGTTGGTTCAATTGTAGATGTGAGTGCTAGGTGTGTTTGTTCTAGTGAACAGATTCTTCTTCTAGTCTCAACTCCTGCAATTTTGTTTCCGATAATCTGATATGAAGGATGATTCTTTTGTACTCGTCTGCTAGGTGTCTTTGGAGGAACTTGCTCAACTTTTTCTTCTGCTTCTGTCGGATCCTCTTCATCTTCCCCTTCTACTTCTTTTTTATCTTTTGCTTTTTCTTCGTAAAGCTGTTCCATTGATTCATTTTCTTCTTCCTTTAATTCTGGTCTACCTGTTTCATCAATTGTTACATTGAAGCTTTCCACAACTTTGTTCAATCTCAGGTTGTAACACTTGTATGCTTTCCTTGTACTTGAGTAACCAACAAGTACTCCTTTGTCCACATGAGAGTCAAACTTTCCCATTCTGCCATCTTCTCTTTTGATGTAGCATTTGCTTCCAAAAACTCCGAAGTGCTTCACATTTGCTGGTCTTCCTTTTCATAGCTCATAGGGAGTTTTGTCAGTGTTGTTTCTAAGCATTACTCTATTTTGAATGTGAACTGTTGTATTCACTGCCTGTGTCCAAAATATATCTATCAATTTGGAATCTATTAGCATTGTTCGAGCCATTTCCTGTATTGTCCTATTCTTTCTTTCAACAACTCCATTCCGTTGAGGTGCCCTAGCAACGAAGAATTTCCTTTTTATTCCATGACTGCTGTAGTAGTCCATAAATTCCTTTGGAGTGAACTCTCCTCCATTATCAGATCTCAAGCATTTGATTTTTGAATCCATTTCATTTTCAACCATTTCCTTGTAGATCTTGAAGTTTTCATATTAAATTTAGTAAATAAAATATAATAAATTTTGTTATAATTCTATATATTAAAAAACAAATTGAAATAATGAAAAAAAAAATTTAAATATTTTTTATCATTTCATTTTTTTCTAAAAAATTAATCCAATTTATTATAACTTAATTTAAAAAAAAACAAAACCAAATACTTTTATAATTTTGATTGAACTTTATTAAGAATAAATAATATCTTTCTTTTATTTATTTATTTAAGATCACAGCCAAGCCAGACACCAAATTGGTGTATGAGACCCCCTTGTTTGTGGGACAGGGGACAAGGGACGATAAAAATTATATTAAACTAACTTAAAACAATAAAACAAGTTAAAATATTATTTAAAATTTCAAAATATAAAAATTATATGTCTTATTTGATTACCTAAAAACTTTTTTCTTACGTATCTCTCCTAAAGTTTATCTTATGCATACCACTTTAAAACTTGTCTTTATGCACCCCCTTCAAAAAATGTTTTGTCATTTATGTATTGCATGGGAAAAAACTTTGGTGCAGTGCGATATGTCACAGAGATAGAAAGTTTGAGGAGATGTGATATGTCACATGAAGAAAAACTTTCTTTGATATATCATGAAGGAAGAAAACTTCAACATATCACATAAAAATATGTTTTGGTGTCATGCAACATATTATATGAAAATAATTTTTTGCGCGATGCGATAGATTGCACGAAAATCATTTTTGGTGTGATACACTATGAAGGAGAAAAACTTCATCTCATGCAATGTGTTGCATCGAAAGTGATTTTCCGAGTGACATGTATCATTTGAATGATGCATACACTTGAAGAACTTGGTCTTATGCACCCTCTTAAACTTTTGTTAAGAACTTTGTTTTGAGTGTATCACACAAAACAAAGCTTTGGTGTGATGTGATATGGAATTCGTTGTGGTGAAGAAAATTTTGAGGAAGTATGACATATGATGCAGGAGCATTGCTCTCATCTACAATTCTAAATAATGACCAGACTTGAGGGTCTTGACATTTTCCCAAGAAGGGGCTTTCTTTTGTAAATATTGTAAATCTTTCTAATTTGTAAGTAGATATTTAAAAGGGTCTAGAAAGTTGATGAGGTGTTAGTCAAGTGCTTACTCATCTAACTGAATCTGTATCCTTAGCAGGATTCAAGGGAGGCTAGCAAATCCAAATAGTGATTCATTTAAAGTGATAGGATCGAGATTCTATTCTTAGAAGCCAATTATGGAAATATAGGAGGTTGTTAGGGTTATGTTGATATTCTTTTATGCAATCCTACGGGCCAGAAGGGATAGGTAGGAAAAGGTCGAGTAGTAGGAGAAGAGGGCCAGGGGAAAAGCATGCCCATTTTTGTATGATCAAGCCATTAACTTTACATAATGGTTAAGGTTTAGTGAATATTTTGTGTGCATCAAAGCTGGGAATGATTGTGTGCTTCTGTGGATTGATCAATTGGATGAATGTGTGAATGTATGCTCAGGAATCCATGTGTAACCTTTGTAATGATTTGTGAAAGAATCATTTCATAATGGTTGTGTGGGTTTTTGTAGTTAATGGATACAAGAATACAAGATTCTTGTAGAAGGCTTTGAATATCTTTACTAGAATTTGAAATCAGTTTATTTTGTATGAGTTCAATTTCTCTGCGTAGAGATGAATGCACTTAACAGTCCTTAAGGGATGTAAGGATGTGGTGATAAATTTGTTGGAATCATTGTGTTCAGTTTTTTGTGTGGAATTTTAGTGGTTCAAATTTTGGTGGGATGCATGGAGAGTTTTCTTGATGATTCGTTGGTGAAAGACATTGACATCAAAACAAATATTTTGCGTTTTTGTGTGTAGATTTCCAATTGAAGTAATCTGAATATCGGTTGAAGATCGAGATCATCTGAGTATAATCACATTGGCACCCTATGTTGGAAAATATGGTCAAGTATTGACAATGGAAAACAAAACCAGTTGATCATGAACAAAATATGGTCCAACGATGATGAAAAATGCCATTTCTATACAAATGAATTAAACTTTGTTTGTGGAGTGGTGATTTGCAGAAATAAAACCATGATTTCTCCATAGAGCAACAGTGTAACTCCAATGAGGTAGTGGGTATAGCTGAAAAGTTACAAAAACGTTTTTGAAGGTCTTAACTGGTAAGGAAAATCTCCCCATTTTATAGAAACCAGTTAAAGGGAAATCATATTTGTTTTGTAATGGCATTGAACAAAGCTGCTATGCGTTAAGTTAGGTCCCAAATCAAGTGTGGGAATTGAGTTCTGGTTGGAAAACATTGTTAAGATTGATAAAGGGAATCACCATAGATGTAAGGTCTCTTCCAACAGGGCCTTATAAAGCATAAATTTAATTAGAGAAGTGCTATCCTAACACCTTTACAATTCCTTAGTCAACATATAACCATTCATAACCAACATATAGCCATTCAGCATAATTAAAAGTTATGAGTAAATCATAAAAAAATTACATAACACAGCAGAATAATGAAAATACATACCTCTAACTGATGCTACTGCTGTCCTCCAACTCTGCCTGATGCTCTGCCCAAAACCATCTAACCTCCCAACCAACTAAGAACAGAGCCTCTCTGGCTCCCTAGCTCTAGGATTCCCGCCCCCCTAGCCCAAAACTCCCAACAACAGGTGCCCCCTTGTAACAATCCTACAACAAGCTTCTCCAGCCAAAAACCAGTAATACAGTCTTCAAATCTCCCAAAAATAAATATGCCCAATACAGTCTCCAATATGAAAAATAATGCTCTCTCCCCCAAAGTCCCAAAAGTGTCCCCTCTCGAATGTCTTTTTCCCTTCTTATCCTCCTTTCCCCTCTCTCATCCACCGCCTTCTCCCTTTCATTAAGACTCGCCCACCTTATCCCTCCATTCAATGCCAACCACCTTATCCCCTTTCTCTTAAATGGTTCCCTCATTCGATATGTTAAGTTTTCATTTAATAAATTAAAATTTATTAAACTCAAATTCATTAACCAAATATTTAATCAGTTAATT
>ML818239.1:38876-54969 GCA_009831015.1 Picea engelmannii
GTGTGTGTGTGTGTGTGTGTGTGTGTGTTGGTCTTGCAGGTTAGGTGGAGCTGGAGTTGGAGCTTGGCCCTCAGGCCTAGATTTACAAATTTTCTTAAATATATTATTTATACCCCTAGTTATTTATGTTTATATCACCCTTTTCAAGGATTTTACCTATATAGGCCAACAAGTTTTAGAGTTTTTAGAGAGTTTCAGGGTTGTTTACATGACACATAGCTTAGATTTCTTTCCAAATTCAAGAGGATGGGTGGGTAGGTGGGCCTTTGGTCCCAGATTTCAAACTAAAGCTTCGATACCATGTGTAAGGTCTCTTCCAACAAAGCCTTATAAAGCATAAATTTAATTAGAGAAGTGCTATCCTAACATCTTTACAATTCCTTAGTCATCATATAACCATTCATAACCAGCATATAACCATTCATCATAATTAAAATTTATGAGCAGATCATAAAAAAATTACATAACACATCAGATTAATGAAAATACATACCTCTAACTGATGCTACTGTTATCCTCCAACTCTGCCTGATGCTCTGCCCAAAACTGTCTAACCTCCCAGCCAACTAGGAATAGAGCCTCTCCGACTCCCTAGCTCCATGATTCCGTAAGGATTCCTAGCCCCCGAGCCCAAAACTCCCAGCAACAGGTGCCCCCTTGTAACAGTTCTACAACAAGCTTCTCCAACCAAAAACCAGTAATACAGTCTTCGAATCTCCCAAAAATAAAGATGCCCAATATAGTCTCCAATATGAAAAATAATGCTCTCTCCCCCAAAGTCCCAAAAGTGTCCCCTCTCGAATGTCTTTTTCCCTTCTTATCCTCCTTTCCCCTCTCTCATTCACCGCCTTCTCCCTTTCATTAAGACTCACCCACGTTATCCCTCCATTCAATGCCAACCACCTTATCCCCTTTCTCTTAAATGGTTCCCTCATTCGATATGTTAATTTTTCATTTAATAAATTAAAATTTATTAAACTCAAATTCATTAACCAAATATTTAATTAGTTAATTAATTAACTAATATACATTAAACAATTATTAAATCAGGACAATTAATTAATTAATTAAACTAATATACATTAAACAATTAATTAAACCACGTCAATTGATTAATACTTAGGGTTGTTACAATAGAACTCATGTTGCAGTTGAACTCTGAGAATCAATTAGTGAATGTGTCCAGACCGATGGAGATTTATTCAATATTGAGTGAATAGAGTAAACCCTTCAGAAATTGAACAAAGCATTAGTTCATTAAAATTCAACCTACTGATGTGGAGTAAGATTGATGTTGGAGATCACAAAAGAATGATTTAGTCATTTTCATCCACAATCTCAAGGACCATGCAAGTGTTGGAGGAAAGGATGAATTGTTGACATATATCCAACACCACTACGGGAGATTCAGAAGTGCTTCTCGAAGTTCTGGTAACTATTGTTTGTTCCTGTAACAAATTTATTCATTTGATAAGTTCAGTTCCTTAATTTATATGAGTTTGTATTTTGTTGAAATGAACATTTGGGAAAATAGTATTGTGTTAATTTGTATGCCGAACCATATAAGAATCCTGCATATATTTTTTTTATAATTCAACTATTATAGGAAACTAGAACTTCCTGTAGCTTGAGTGTGAAGTGTGAGGTTTGTGGATTGAGAAGAATAGCTGGTAGCAAATATAGCCTATTGGCTATTAGTGTTGCATCAACATATCACAAGAAAATAAACTTTGGCGTGGTGTGAAACGACAATTGTTGTGGTAGAGATAGAAAGTTCAATGAGGTGCGACATAATGCATGATTTGTTTTTAGGTGTGATGCGACATATCGTACAAACAGTACTTTTGGTGTGATGTGACATATCACATGAAAATACTGTTTCTTTTCGTGTGGCATAAAATTTTCTTTCTTCAAATACATTGCATGGACACAAACTTTCCAGTTTTGTGACTTGTCGCTCAGAAAATCACTTTCAGTGCAACACATCACATGAGATGAAGTTTTTTTCCTTCGTGGTGTATCACACCAAAAAATAATTTTGTGTGATATGTTGTATTGCACATAAAATTGTTTTCGTGTGAATGTAGCATTAAACCAAAATTTGTTTTTGTGCAATATGTTGCAACACACAAGATACTATCGCACCAAAAATTCTTTTTGTGCAATATCTCGCATCACGTTGATAGACGAGCCAATGAGCATTATATAGATTCAAAAATCTTCTTTTCCATTTTAAAAACCCTTCAAAAAAAGTTGAAAACACATCACATCAAGGGTCAAATCAAGGTATCGTATGGAAATAATTTTTTTTACAACTTGATGTATCATAGGAAAATAAATTTTGGTGTGATACACCGCAAAGGAGGAAATATTGGTCTTGTGTGACGTGTCATAGAGATAGAAAGTTTGTTGCGGTGCGGCATGCTGCACTAAAAGTAATATTATAAGCGATACAACACGTGAATGGAAACTTTGGGTGCACATGATACATTGCAAGGCAAGAAAGATTAAGAGAATGCACCACATAATTCCCTTTTTCTCGATAAAGGAAAGTTTGAGGAAGTGTGAAGTTTAAGTGTAATGTGATGTCTCATACATAAAGAAACTTTGGAGTAATGTGATATGTTGTGACCATAAATGGATGAGATGTGATATCTGTTGTGTCACAAATAAAGGGAAATTAGGTGTGATATGAACCATGTCACGGGAAAAGCGACTTTAGGTGCGATATGATGCAAGAAAAGAGATTTTGGGTGTGATATGTTGATCCAAGTGGAAATCGGTGGCCATCCACCTCTTCCACCAAGTCACCATGGTAATTGTTTCTTATTACCATCGGGAATATACACCCATGGTATTTGGTGGGAAAAAGAATAATAATAAATAATAAAAATAATAAATGGAAAAAAAAACACATAATATTTAAATAATGAAAAGACATGAACAAATAACAATTAAATAATGAAAAGACACAACTCCTACAAGGACCCCATAATTACTATATATACGGGCCTTTCATTGTACAGGAGATCATTCCATTCATGATGTAGTTCTAAATATTCTTCCATTTAATAAAAAAGTTTATTTCTTTCCATATTATTTTCCTTATTTGATTTTGTCGCATTTACTCTAGTTTGTCACATTACTTTCCATTTTGTTCCTTTTACAATCCGGATCAGTGTTATTAGAGTAGTTTTATCTTTATCATTCTTAGTGCATGTCCTTGAGGAGGTCAGGGTATAGAGAGTTGGGTCTTGAGCTTGTTTCTTTTGAGGACAACTGCTCTCGCCTGCCCAAGCAACCTCCCATGGTGGAAGAAAAGAGGGACAACAGAGCATGAGATATTATCAATCTGTTGCTCAAGGAATCCCTCATGTGACAAAGGGATGAAATGATGGAGAATTTTTCCCAAATCCTTTGACGACTGTCGATAAAATCAAACACATCTTCACTTTGGAAGCACCGCCCCTTCCAATGTACAAGTTAATTTTGATATTCCTGTGTTTGAAGGTCAGATACATGCATATGCTTTGGAAAAGTGGTTAAACCTACTAGAAGGTTATTTCTTTGTCCATAATTTTTTGATAGAGAAAATATCACCTTTTCTCTCCTTAAGGCTGCCCCCCATGTCAAAAATTGGTGGGAAACTTACTGTGAGGAAAAATCCATAGAAGAGTCTAGAACGTTTGAGGTCGAACCCACTTGGGGATTTTTTATGGATGTTGTTAAGGAACAATATTACCCTATGGGGAAATATGATTACCACTACATGAGATGGGCCAAATTGCATCAAGAGAGGGGCCAAACAATGCCAGAGTTCACAAATACCTTCCATACCTTGCGCACCAAGCCAGGTATCAAAGACTCTGAGCGAAATCTAGTTCTAAAATATCATGGGTATCTACATAGGTACATCCAAATATAAATGGAGTTTCCAAACATCTCGTCACTGGGAGCTTCTTATTGATATGCTGTCAAAATTGAGCATAAATTTAAGCAACAGAACAAACGGGAGTTTGGGTCTGCAAATCCGCAGCAACCAAATTATGGTAAATATGACCCTAACTCACAAAATGGTCAACCCCAAGACAACCAATCCAAGACACAAGAAAATAAGGGTAATAGGAAGATGAAGAAGGACACTGGAAAGTGGTGAAACTTCCACGAAATCCCTTGGCACAATACCGATGAATGTTGCTCAAAACAATCATTGGTGACCAAGCTCAAAGAAAAAGAGTCGAGCCCCAACTTAGAATTCGATTCAGAAAACAATAAAAGGAAACAAATCATTGATTCAAAACCCACTACTACAATCATGACCACAACAATCACACTAGAAGAACCAGAGGAGCCTAAGGAGGGGATCCCCTCTTCCATTCACAGATGTGGGTGAAGGGCACCCCATTTCATTTCATTGTTGATAGAAGAAGCCAAAATAAACTCGTCTCGACATAGTCCGTCAAGTAGTTGGATTTACTAAAAACACCACACCTGCAACCATACAACATCAGGTGGCTTCGCCAGGGACGAGATGTACCCGTTAGCCAACAATGTCGTCTGTCCTATGGCATCAATCCATTCAAGGATGAGGTATTGTGTGATGTTTCCCCACTGGAAGTCTGTGATGTTATTTTAGGCCAACCATATATGTGGAGGCATCGTGATATTTATGAGTCTCGACCCCATAATGTCATTGTTACTCTAGAGGGTCATCTATATAGGGTACCAAAGGTAGTTCCAACTACTGTCTTGACAAAAAAGTGTCATAAAGTAATCTCTCATACCAAAAAGTTTAGCCTCTTCACGATCCGATCAGAAGGTGAATAGAAGGACACTGCAACCACTACAGCCTCGGTCCAAGACCTTTCTATCCAACATAAGTAGGTCGACAAGATTGTAGAAGAGCACATAGATATTCTAGCTTTTCTTACGAGGGTGCCTCCACACCACCTAGTCAAGCAAATATATAACAAAGCCCTTCATAGTGTTGATGTTTTGGTAGCTACGGGAGGTATTAACCTCCATGGATAAACCTTTAACTAGAATAGAATATTTCATAAGCAAGAGAAAACCTAAGCAGATGTGTGAAAACCCTAGAAGACAAGTCGGCTCAGTAGAATAAGTAATATTGAAGTATTATATGCAAAAAAGGATAGGTTGACCCTGCTTGAAGAGACACATGTTCACCTAGCCATATTAGTATAAATAGAAGGCACTTGAGCTCATTTGGTAGCACACTCACACTCAAGAAAGGGGTGCACAAGTCTAGAGGAAGAGTACAACTGCAACGACTGCAATTGGGTACTAGTTTTAGTCTTTGGTTTGGGACTTTCTACTTGGTGCACTATCTTTGGAGAAATGTGCGCTCTCTCTCTCTCTCTTGGTTGTCCTTTAGGTCTAGTGCTAATTCCATAATCATTCTATCTGTCAAAGGATACATTTCTCGGGGGTGGCTTTGTGCCTATGGTTGGGTGTCAATGTTGTGACATTATGGTTAAACGAGCACAATATTCTAACAGGTTATGGGCCCACACCACCTTCGAAACAGTCTAACCACTGGAACGTAGATCCACAGCTCTATGTCAAGCTTGTTGTAGCATAATTACAGTTGTAGTTCCAGTTCCTTTGTGCCAGTTCCTTCGTGCCAGCTCCTTTGTGCCAACTCCTTTGTGCTAGTTCCTTCATGCCAATTCCTTCATGCTAGTTGCAACACCAGATGCAATGCCAATTACAGTGCCAATCGTAGAACCAATTGCAGTGCCAACACCAATTGCAGTGAAAGTTTCTGTGAATTATTGGGACTCATTTTTGGTTATCCCAGTGCGCCCTAGCCCATCGCATCTCTCGGTGCCCTCAACCATCAAAAACATCAAAGTTGAATTTTTGGGTCAAAGTTAACGTTTGACTGGTGAAAGTCAATGTTTGACTGGTTAAAGTCAAGGTTTGACTGGTCAAGGTCAAATTCAAAGGTAGTCATAACTTTCTCCATAAAATTAGAGTGGTGCGGCAGAAGCATGGTCTCTTGGTAGAGAATGGAAGACAAGGATTGACATCATGCTTGCAAAGAACAAAGGGAAAAATTATGGAACCACAGACTAAAGAGCAGGCATCAAAGGATGAAGGGTTTGATATTTGGATCTTCCAAGAACATGAACATGGAGTAGGAGAAACAATAAAAAACAACTATTGCAGATCTGAATCTCTGGAAAGAGAATGGATCTTTTTCCAAGAAGCAATCGTAGAGAGAGAAAGATCTCAGATCTAATACATTCAGAGGAACAACACATTCTCCAGGTTGGAAAGAATACTTGTCTCAGAAGAAAAACAACTCAAGCAAAACAATAGCCAAGCTCGAGGTTTTCATATCAGGTTTGATATTTTTATCGCTACTTAAGTGTTGCAATCCTTTAGATTTTATTAATGCTAGGAACAAATGAATACTTAGTAGCATGTACTATTAATATAAATGCAATTGTACTCAATTGCAATATGAACTAACATCTCGTCCATGATATATTTCTTGTTCTTGTTCTCAGGCATGACACCTTGGTAATGCTATAATGAATTACCATGAAATTGATATGTTCTTATATAAAATGTTATTATATTGGAAATACTTTTGCTCTTGTTGTTTCTGTTTCAGGCAGGTTATCCTACGTATTCAAGGAAGGTTACCATAGAAAAGAAAGACTTGAAAGGACTTAGAGGGAGTCATACTTCAGAGGGATTCAATGATTAGGAATAAGTAAGGTTTCATGACACTTTGCAAGATGCATAGGGACATGCAACATACATAAGCGTGGTTCGAGGATTCTCTCAGTTAAAGGGAGTTGATGGCATAATTCGAAAAGAAGGATATTATAGGAATTTGTGTCGAGTTGTAGGCCTTTGTGCCTATTTGTAGGTCTTTGTGACGAGTTGTAGGCCTTTGTGATGATTTTTAGGCCTTTGTGCTAAGTTGTAGGCCTTTGTGCCGATTTTTAGGCTTTTGTGTCGAGTTGTAGGCCTCATGCCGAGTTGTAGGCTTCGTGTTGAGTTGTAGGCCTTGTGTCAAGTTGTAGGCTTCTTGCCGAGTTGTAGGCCTTGTGCTGATTTGTAGGCTTCATGCCGAGTTGTAGGCTTTATGCCAAGTTGTAAGATACTCGAGTGAGATGGTCTGGTATGCCAAGTTGTAGGATACTCCAGTGAGATGGTCTGGTATGCCGAGTTGTTGCTACACCAGTGAGACAGTATGGTATGCTAGTAGCATAGTCGAGAACCTGTATGGTTGTGATGGTGTTGCTTGTAATATCATCTAGATGATCATGAGATAGCCTGTGTAGCTATGGTGATGTTACCGGTCTGCAACACCATGTAGGTATTTCCTATTCCATGTGATATGGATGGATAATGATGATAGTAATGATGATACTCACGACATGGGTGTAGCCATGGGTGATCACGTCATGTGGGTGTAGCCCATGACGATGATGGTGACAAACATTACGAGATGTAGCTCTAGTTTTCTCTAGCGGGTTCTGGCCCTACACGAGATTGAAAGGTCCATATGGGTGTAGCCATGTGTGACATAATGATGCTACCAGTAGCATGGTCTCCATAACCATGTCGAGAGGATCATGGCATAGTGAGCAATGCTATGAAGACTAGAAGGGAACATCATGGCTAAATACCTCCCTAGCTAAGAGGGAGTGTTGATGTTTTGGTAGCTACATGAGGTATTAACCTCCATGGATAAACCTTTGACTAGAATAGAATATTTCGTAAACAAGAGAAAACCTAAACAAATGTGTGAAAACCATGGAAGACAAGTCAAATCACCAGAATAAGTATTATTGAAGTATTTATGCAGAAAATGATAGGTCGACCCTACTTGAAGAGACACCTATTCACCTGGCTAGATTAGTATAAATAGAAGGTGTTGAGCTCATTTGGTAACACACTCACAGTCAAGAAAGTGGTGCGCAAGTCTAGAGGAAGAGTACAACTGTAACGACTGCAGCTGGGTATTGGTCTTAGTCTGTGGTTTGGGACTTTCTGCTTGGTGCGCTACCTTTGGAGAAATGTGTGCTCTCTCTCTCTTGGTTTTCCTTTGGGTCTAGTGCTGCTTCTAGAATCATTCTATCTGTCAAAGCTTACGATGGTCAAGGGTGGATTTGTGCCTATGGTTGGGTGACAATGCCGTGACATTTTCTATGGTTAAACGAGCACAACATTCTAACACATAACTCTATTGGCCACAACCCTTTTCAGGAATTCTTGGGGTTCCAACCATTAGCTCCCATTGATATATCTCTTCTTTCTTGATCTTCACCGATATAGTCCTCCCACACTCAGACCAAGGTAGATCATGTAGCTAGATTTGTTGAACATATCCAACACCTCCACCAATAGGTTCATGACATCCTTCCACAGGTCAGGTAAAAGCATGACAACCACTTCAGCAAGGCAAGCAACTCACCAAGATTAATATTCAAGAAAAGTTTCCCCATATCTCAAGGAAACTTGATGCAATGGGGATCATTGCTTCCTAAGGGGGGAGGACTGATCCAAGTGGAAATCGATGGCCATCCACCTATTCCACCAAATCACCGTGGTAATTATTTCTTTTGACCGTCGAGAATATACACCCATAGTATTTGGTGGGAAAAAGAATAATAAAAAATATTAATAATAATAAATGTAGAAAAACCATGTGCATAGTTTTGTCTTTTAACCCATGGAATTCACCCATGGTCTTTTGTAACCCATGGTATTTTCCCATGGTTTTGGAAAAAAAAAACATAACAATTAAATAATGAAAAGACATGACTCCTACGAGGATCTTGTAATTACTATATATACATGCCTCTCATTGTAAAGGAGATCATTCCATTCATGATGTAGTTCTAAATATTCTTCCATTTAATAAAAACAATTATTTCTTGCTATAATATTTTCCTTATTTGATTTTGTCGCATTTACTCTATTTTGTCACATTACTTGCCATTTCATTCCTTTTACAATCTGGATCATATGTCATAGGGAAAACGACTTTTGGTGTGAAATTCCAGAGTTTAAAACATTCTTGCTCGTGTCATAATTTTATTTGTGTTTTTAATCCTTTTCACTTGGCAATGTAAAACAACTTTCAAATTCATATGTGGCAACATTGTGGGAATATGTTCATAATTGAATACACAATCAATTTTATGATGAAAATCAATATGCATCTCACAAGAAAGTAACATATATTGTATAGGTTGGGATATACATTCTTTGATCTAAATTATTTTAATCCAATGATGTATATCCCAACTTATACAATATTTATTATTCTGCTACAGGGCGTATATTGTTTGTCGTTTATGACCATGGTCATAATAATATGTATAAATACAATGGATCAATTGTAGTTTGGATATGAGAATGTTTTCAGAGGAACCATATAAGATTTTAAACTTAGGAAATTTACACCCATGATCCAAAGGTGGAGCATCATTTGTAATTTAATGTTGAAGGGGCAGGTGCAAGACCATTTACCCTAACTAAATGAGTATGCTGGTTATGTCATTTATTAGTAACTTTTGCAAGAATGAGTCGAAAAATTTTGTGATATTTGAACCTTGATGGAGGCTAAGACAATACTATGCTTTCACCAACTTCATTAACCTTTCATGGCTCAATTAAATTTTAGTTCCTAAATATGCTAATTAATTTTAGCATTATTGAAGTACATTTGAACAATAGTAAAAATTTGGTAATATCATTTGAGGTGAGAATGAGAGAGCCTCTCACATTTCCTATGAGTTTTTTGTGTGACTTCAACCTCAAGAAGAAATCCATGTCATGGCCAGTAAAATGGTAGAGGTTTAACTACATATCCACTCATGAGGATTGCTACTCAAAGAGTGACTTATATGAGAAGCTTAGTGTTTTTCATGAACAACTAAGTGGCTATATGGTTTATAAGAAAACATACAAATAATTATGTYGAAGGCATATCATAAGGGGYAGGTTCTCCTAAATACTTAGTTGTCCAAACAAATGGTTATAGTATACTACCTAACTCCTCCTYCATAATCACATCARTTGCCACCTTCACAATTGTTTGTTAAGTGATGATTTTCAAAGGTGGTGGTAGAAGGAAATTTTGTATGCAATTCTTGAAGAAGAAGTCACAAGRTTGTATTACACTACATCTTTGGCATTGACCATCCTCATATATTCTTTTGAAGTGTTAATTTTGAGGTATGAGCTTATATTTTCTGGTACCTTTGGGGAAATTTTTATGCATGTTTCTATTTTAGTGTAGTTAGGCACTTGAATCTTTTATGGAAAAAATTGCAAGCCTTGAAAGCGTTTATTGAAATTCACTTTTCAACTTTGGACTTGTGTTTTTTTGGTAGATTTTGTAAAAAAAATCCCCCTGTTTTTAAGCACTATAAACGACTATTTTGGCTTTGTTATAGTTTTCTATGCAATCTACTACTAATTTTAGGCATTGTTGTTGAAAGCTTACATCTTGGTGACATTCTTTGTATCCTAACATGAAATTTGCATGTTTTCACCCAAAAATCTCTTGCATTGCTAAAGATTTATGTGTTTGGTTTTGAATTTGGGGCTTGGACTAATATGCACTAAACCACAATTTCACTATTTTTTTCAAAATGTTAATAAAAACTATAGATGTTTAGATGAATAAAAAAAAATGTCGAGATGGAGGATGACTAATTTTTAGAGTTCAATGACCAATTTTTTTATAAGGAGAGTCAAATGTATGAGGAATGTGTCAATGTATAAAGCTTGATTTTTTATACATGAAGAAGGGTTATCAACTAGGGATGAGTAGCGACGACGAACCAGGGAGCGATTTTTTGAACTCGGTTTTGGCGGGAGTTACTGTTTAGCACTAGGGACAACCTCCTGTAACTTGATATCTATAGCAATGGAGGCATAGTTTTGCAAGAAGTATTTTTTTAGCTATTTTAGCTTCTCTCCAGTGTTAGGTTTCCTGGTATAGTTTTTACTCTGCTATTGGCATTTTTGTTTGTATTTGTCAGCCTTCTCCCATTTTTTAGCTGAGATTACACCATGTAGAGACGTCTTGTTTAGTAGGGAGATGCGTGGGTGGTAAATTTATTAATAATCCTAGCTCTTTTATTATCCACTTATTACCTTTCTTGGTAACTATATTTCCCTTCCCGGAACTAGGAGTTTGTTGGCACAGGGGCAGACCCAGGGTTCAACGCACCAATAAAACCCTAACTATCAGCCCTTTCGACAACACCTTCGAATAAGGTGAAGTATCACTCAAGGTAGAGGCAGGGGGGCGTTACATGACTCATGTGTCTCTAACCAAGATGGGACACATATATGTGATTACAACACTTCGCAGGGTACTTAGGAACAACACATATTAATTCATTAGCTTTATTCACATCGCAGATCAAACCCTACGTACAGATCAGTGCAGTAATAATGACAAAATACACATCGCACTTAGCATCATAAGTCATATCTAACACTTTCAACATATACAAAGTAGTAAACATTCATATATCTATCTATCATTCATAACATTCAATGTACTAAGCAGATTCACAGTATAAACATTATAGCACAAAGCAAACCATCAACACAAGATTTGCATGGTTCACCCCAGTGTGGGGCTATGTCCACTAACGACTTCTTCTTCTTTATTAGGCTTCAATCTCTTACATCCATCCGCTCCTATGCACTAAGCCACAGAGCCAAGCTTCGCACTGGACAAGTGATCTACGCACTAAGCACCAGATCCACCTTCCCAAAATCAGGTCAAGGCCCAAGGCCAACTCCTCTATTACACCCAAATCCTTACATACATAGTCTATTGCACAAAGAAACTCAGAACTACTTGCCTCTTGCACTTAGCTACTTACACCCCCCTTCTAATTCTAATCCTAATACTTTTACATTACATTCCTTCTTATTTATACTTTTACATCCCTTACAAAAATTCCTAAACATGGGTAAATGCATGGGACGACATCCCCTAAACCCAAAACCCTAGTGGCCCCCTTGTTGGGTCCACAAAACAAGTGAGATCCTGTGATCTCAGCTCCGCCTGGGCACTCCATCTTCAACCAGCCTGTCGAAGTACAAAAGTGGTCAAACTTGACCAATGTTTCCTCAAAACTTGGTCGAGGGCCAACATGCCCCCAACACTCACCTATGACTCATTTTGAGTCACTCAGATCTGGGAAACGCTGCTTCGAACGCCTCGAGCTTATCTTGAGCGACCTCGACCTGCTGCTTTTCCTGAGCCTCCTTCTCAACAAACTCTTGGATGAATTGCTTTGTAACATGCCCTTCTAGGCATTGTTTCATTGTCGCAACCACTTGGTCCAGTTGCGAACCTTGTGCTTCGATCTCTTCAAACACCATGCAGGCTTCATCCTGCACCGATTGTAGCCTCTGTGTGACTTCCATTACTCTGCCCTGGATGAAAATAATTTTTTGCTAGACCGTGCGTTCTTGTGATCTCTTCATTTTGTTGACCGCAGTGAGTCACTTCATCTACGCTTGTACTGACAGTGCCTAATGTTGCGCCTCCTGTAGCTGCACTTCCAACTTCCTAAGTTTTGGGTCTTCCGTGAGGCATTCGTAGGTCTGCGCACTTCTGTTGCTTAGCTTCTTGCATTTTGAGGCAAGGACTCTGATTCTTTCCACTGCGCTCTTAGCAGCTTCCTCCCTCAGGTCGCGTACTTCCTACATAGTGCTTGGTACTACTTGAATCTCCAACTCTGTTACCCTTGCTTGAAGCTGTTGGATGGCCTCAGTGAGCTTCATCACTTGAACCTCGACTGCCTCCTTTTCCTCCTATGCCAAGCCTGGCACAGAGCGAAGTTCTTTGCTCACCACTTCTTTGAATGTAGTCTACTCTGTGAGAAGCTGGTCCTTTTCCCTCTGTATCTTCACTTTGTCTTCCTCGAGCATTGCCTAGAACTCATCTTTCTCATTTTCATACGCAGTTACACAATACCGCGCAACTCTTAATTGCTCTAATATTTCCTCTTTCTCTTTCTTCAAGGCTTCTGTTGCTTGTTCCATTTCTTCTTGGACTCGTCGAAGCCAAGCCTTTGTTGCATCTACCAGTCTTCAAAGTTGGGCTGGTTCATCCCCCAACTCTGCAATCTACGATGAGGAAGGCGCAATAGGTACTACATGACTCAATTAAATAGCTCACTAAATTTCCTTCGGTTCCTTCTCAACTCTTACGTACAACTCTTCTTGCTTCTCTTCATATCTCTGTAAAAGGTCCTCGGATGCATCCTACATTGCTCCACGGACTAGACCGATGTCATCCTCCGTGAGCGTAGCTTCTAGATGGGGATTACTAGTGCGGGTCTTCTTTCTAGCTGAAGGTTTATGTGGAGAAACCTTCATCTTCTTTGATGTTTCTGCCTCGGTAGGGGGATTGTTCGACGGTGTAGATTCACCTTTTCCTTGTTTTTCTCTTTCTTCCCCTCCTACTTCTTGATTTACTTCATCTCCTCCTCCTCCTACGAGCGAGTCGGGTCTACTTTCTTCTGAGGCATTGTCCTCTTCATCAATCTCTATGTTCTGAACTTCCTCCTTTTTCTTCTTCTTCTTCGCACTTGTCTGTCCTACATGCTCGAACCAAGTGACCAAGGGGCTTCTGATGATGTCAGGGTCAGAGAGTTCTACATCATCAACTGGTACCAGGAACTCCTCCAGCCACTCCTTCGTGATCTGTTCCATGTCTTCGTCGGTCAGCTTATAATAGGACTGTAATTCTTCCTTACTCTCATCTCTATGCGCAGTGATATACATAAAGAGTGGGTTTGGAACTTAGCTAGCGGTTTGTACTGGTGCAGAGTACGTGGTGTCATGTGTGGGAAAGAATAAATGGCAACCTTCAGTTGTTGATAGTAGGCATGGAACACTAGGTTAGACTTCCATTGCTTCGACATATCATTCATATACCATAAAGAAGAAAATCTAGCTACCAGTGGCTCTGATGGCTCAATTTATGGAAAAGATGCTCCCTCTGGCATTTTCCAAGTGAAAAATACGGTCAACACAAGCAACCAACTAAAATGGAACTTGTATCCATGATCTTGCGCTTCACGACATTCTTTCTCGAGCTATTTGACTAGGTAGCTTGCCCAATTCATTTGCATCCCCTCCATGCATTTTCCTGCGAGGTCCACCGTGAACCCGGTGACCTATGTAGGGCGGTTCTTTCTGATGAGATTGCCAGCTATGAGTTGGAAATCTAGGTGCACTGCGCCATCATGGATGGAGGCTACCTTGTAGCCTCGCTTTCCCTTCTCAACTTTGTCGCATGCCTTCTTAATGCGCTGTGCCAGGAAGCGATTTGAGGTCTTCCCTAGGTAGAATTGTTGAGGGTCGGGTGCCTCCATGCTCAGTCTTGTGATCAGGTGGATCAATGCTGAATCCACAATAATGCGCCTATCGAGCCACATATATCCTCCATGATAGCATGGCAAGAGGAGTTTAACTCAAGCGTTAACCTCCTGATGTCGGCCAAAATGAGGGATATTCATTACGTTTAGTATCGTGGACTGCATGAGCTCCTTTATCCAAGGCTGAGAGACTATGTGAGGCTTCTTCCCAGTTGTCTTCATCAAATATCTATGGGGCGCGAGCATCGCGTAGCTCTTTCTGTCTCCAAGGTTAAAGTCATTGTTCTTCAATGCGGGGATCTGTCCTAACTGGGTTCCAACTACACATATTCACTTCAGGATGTACGTGGTGATCAAAGTGTACTCGAAGTCTCGTGGAATGTTGTCGTGGTTAACCGCGCCAACAAAAGGCGGGATATAGTCCGGTAAGACTGACGGGATCTGCTTTGCATTAGCCATATCATCGCGATGCTTACTTCTCTTCTTAGACATGTGGTTGACATGTTTCGAGCGACGCCCAGTCAAGGGGGAAGCCTGCAGTCCCCTGGTCGATGATGCCTATACTCCCTCAGACATAGCTTTATCAACCATAAAATTCTTCAGAACTTCTTCAACAAACTTCTCTAGCTCAGTGTGCTCGACCGACATTCTCATTGTTAACAAATAAGTCGGGGTAGGTGAATGGATAGCGGGGTAAACAACAGATGGTGAGGTTTGATAGCACAACTCGACACACAATCACTTCATTTCTTGTCTCAGATAATCACGGGTAGCAAAAAGTGGTCATCGCGCAGCGTCCGACGGGTTAAGTAAGCAAGTGTCATAATGGATTCCTCCAACAGACAAGAATGCCTCAATCAATGTGAATCCATCCGTTATGGCACGGTCTCAACATATAACGGTGATCTATCCGCCCATAAATGTGTTTCCTAGCCGTTTCATAGCGTCGCTCTAATGGTCGGAGTGCCTCCAATGGTCATATAGCTTCGCTAAGGCGAAATCCCATTCTGCACGATTTTGTTGTTCCAACGAGGTTCAGAGCCTCCGAGCCTGCCTCCTGCGAAGTCTTCTTTGTAAATTCCTGTAGATTTTCCAACTTAGCCTTCTTCTTACTGAGCTTCCTTGCTTTCTTTCCTGTGATTTGATTCTCTCTAATTGTTTATAGATTTCTCTTTCCATTCTTATTCTTATCTTCTCTTAGAGAAGTGACTTCGCACTACTGATGTGATCTCAAAGGGTTTGAAGATAATATCCCTTCTCTTACTATTTCCTGGGTGGATATACTTCTTTCTTGTATGGATAGGTACTTCAAACCTTCTTTCATTCTTTCAACCTTGATATCTAATTCTCTGGTTTTATGTTGCTTCAACTCAACTTCTCGTTCTTCTATCAGCTGATCTATTTTTCTAGCTATGAGATCCCTTAGTTATTTATTTTTCTTTTCTGTAGCTTCTTCCTCTGATTTCCTTCTGATCTTATCTTTCTCGATCCAAGTCTTACCTAGCAAGAGGGGAAAAGGGACGATGTTCTCAACAAACCTAATGATCCAGGTGGATATCGGGGGCCACCCATATTTTCCAAATGGCTCAAAACAATTTTCTGGCCATTTTGGCAATTTACTATTTTTAGCAGGTTTTAACTTCCGGGGCCATTTTGAGGGCCTAAATGAAGGTTTTTCGAGATAG
>ML818239.1:55019-76939 GCA_009831015.1 Picea engelmannii
TTGTATTACACTACATCTTTGGCATTGACCATCCTCATATATTCTTTTGAAGTGTTAATTTTGAGGTATGAGCTTATATTTTCTGGTACCTTTGGGGAAATTTTTATGCATGTTTCTATTTTAGTGTAGTTAGGCACTTGAATATTTTATGGAAAAAATTGCAAGCCTTGAAAGCGTTTATTGAAATTCACTTTTCAACTTTGGACTTGTGTTTTTTTGGTAGATTTTGTAAAAAAAATCCCCCTGTTTTTAAGCACTATAAACGGCTATTTTGGCTTTGTTGTAGTTTTCTATGCAATCTACTACTAATTTTAGGCATTGTTGTTGAAATCTTACATCTTGGTGACATTCTTTGTATCCTAACATGAAATTTTCATGTTTTCACCCAAAAATCTCTTGCATTGCTAAAGATTTATGTGTTTGGTTTTGAATTTGGGGCTTGGACTAATATGCACTAAACCACGATTTCACTATTTTTTTCAAAATGTTAATAAAAACTATAGATGTTTAGATGAATAAAAAAAAAATGTCGAGATGGAGGATGACTAATTTTTAGAGTTCAATGACCAATTTTTTTATAAGGAGAGTCAAATGTATGAGGAATGTGTCAATGTATAAAGCTTGATTTTTTATACATGAAGAAGGGTTATCAACTAGGGATGAGTAGCGACAACGAACTAGGGTGCGATTTTTTGAACTCGGTTTTGGCGGTAGTTACTGTTTAGCACTAGGGTCGACCTACTGTAACTTGATATCTATAGCAATGGAGGCAGAGTTTTGCGAGAAGTATTTTTTTAGCTATTTTAGCTTCTCTCCAGTGTTAGGTTTCCTGGTATAGTTTTTACTCTGCTGTTGGCATTTTTGTTTGTATTTGTCAGCCTTCTCCCGTTTTTTAGCTAAGTATACACCATGTAGAGACGTCTTGTTTAGTAGGGAGATGGGTGGGTGGTAACTTTATTAATAATCCTAGCTCTTTTATTATCCACTTATTACCTTTCTTGGTAACTATATTTCCCTTCCCGGAACTAGGAGTTTGTTGGCATAGGGGCAGACCCAGGGTTGAACGCACCAATAAAACCCTAACTATCGGCCCTTTCGGCAACACCTTCAAATCAGGCGAAGTTGCACTCGAGGTAGAGACAGGGGGGCGTTACATGACTCATGTGTCTCTAACCAAGATGGGACACATATATGTGAATACAACACTTCACAGGGTACTTAGGAACAACGTATATTAATTCATTAGCTTTATTCACATCGCAGATCAAAACCTACGTACAGATCAACACAATAATAATGAAAAAATACACATCGCACTTAGCATCATAAGTTAGATCTAACACTTTCAACATATACAAAGTAGTAAACATTCATAGATCTATCTATCATTCATAACATTCAATGTATTAAGTAGATTCACAGTATAAACATTATAGCACAAAGCAAACCATCAACACAAGATTTGCATGGTTCACCCCAGTGTGGGGATATGTCCACTAACGACTTCAGATTTGCATGGTTCACCCTAGTGTGGGGCTATGTCCACTAATGAATTCTTCTTCTTTATTAGGCTTCAATCTCTTACATCCATCCACTCCTATGCACTAAGCCACAGAGCCAAGCTTCGCACTGGACAAGTGATCTACGCACTAAGCACCGGATCCACCTTCCCAAAATCAGGTCAAGGCCCAAAGACAACTCCTCTATTACACCCAAATCCTTACATACATAGTCTATTGCACAAAGAAACTCAGAACTACTTGCCTCTTGCACTTAGCTACTTACACCCCCCTTCTAATTCTAATCCTAATACTTTTACATTACATTCCATCTTATTTATACTTTTACATCCCTTACAAAAATTCCTAAACATGGGTAAATGCATGGGCCGACATCCCCTAAACCCAAAACCCTAGTGACCCCCTTGTTGGGTCCACAAAACAAGTGAGATCCTGTGATCTCAGCTTCGCCTGGGCACTCCATCTTCAGCCAGCCTGTCGAAGTACAAAAGTGGTCAAACTTGACCAATGTTTCCTCAAAACTTGGTCGAGGGCCAACATGCCCCCAACACTCACCTATGACTTGTTCCGAGTCACTCAGATCTGGGCAACGCTGCTTCAAACGCCTCGAGCTTATCTTGAGCGACCTCGACCTGTTGCTTCGCCTGAGCCTCCTTCTCAACAAACTCTTGGATCAATTGCTTTGTAACATGCCCTTCGAGGCGTTGTTCCACTGTGGAAGCCACTTGGTCCAGTTGCGAACCTTGTCCTTCGATCTCTTCAAACACCATGCAGGCTTCATCCTGCACCGATTGTAGCCTTTGTGTGACTTCCATTACTCTTCCCTGGATGGCAATAATCTGTTGCTAGACCGTGCACTGTTCTTGTGATCTCTTCATTTTGTCGACCGCAGTGAGTGACTTCATCTACGCTTGTACTGACAATGCCTAATGTTGCGCCTCCTGTAGCTGCACTTCCAACTTCCTAAGTTTTGGGTCTTCCGTGAGGCGTTCGTAGGTCTACGCACTTTTGTTGCTTATCTTCTTGCATTCTGAGCCAGGGACTCTGATTCTTTCCACTGTGCTCTTAGCATCTTCCTCCCTCAGGTCGCGTACTTCCTGCAGAGTGCTTGGTACTACTTGAATCTCCAACTCTGTTACCCTTTCTTGAAGCTGTTGGATGGCCTCAGTGAGCTTCATCACTTGAACCTCGACTGCCTCCTCTTCCTCCTGTGCCAAGCCTGGCACAGAGCAAAGTTCTTTGCTCACCACTTCTTTGACTCTAGTCTGCTCTGTGAGCAGCTGGTCCTTTTCCCTCTGTATCTTCACATTGTCTTCCTCGAGCATCGCCCATAACTCATCTTTCTCATTTTCATACGCGGTTACACAATACCACGCAACTCTTAATTGCTCTAATATTTCCTCTTTCTCTTTCTTCAGGGCTTTTGTGGCTTGTTCCATTTCTTCTTGGACTTGTCAAAGCCAAGCCTTTGTTGCATCTACCAGTCTTCAAAGTTGGGCTGGTTCATCCCCCAACTCTGCAATCTCCGATGAGGAAGGCGCAGTAGGTACTACACGGCTCAATTGAATCGCTCACTGAATTTCCTTCGGTTCCTTCTCAGCTATTATGTACAACTCTTCTTACTTTGCTTCATATCTCTGTAAAAGGTCCTCGGATGCATCCTACATTGCTCCGTGGACTAGACCGATGTCATCCTCCGTGAGCGTAGCTTCTAGCTGCGGCTTACTAGTGTGGGTCTTCTTTCTGGTTGAAGGTTTATGTGGAGAAACCTTCCTCTTATTTGATGTTTCTGCCTCGATAGGGGGATCGTTCGGCGGTGTAGATTCACCTTTTCCTTGTTTTTCTCCTTCTTCCCCTCCTACTTCTTGATTTACTTCATCTCCTCCTCCTCCTACGAGAGAGCCATGTCTACTTTCTTCTGAGGCGTTGTCCTCTTCATCAATCTCTATGTTCTGAACTTCCTTCTTTTCCTTCTTCTTCTTCGCACTTGTTTGTCCTACATGCTCGAACCGGGTGACCAAGGGGCTTCTGATGATGTCAGGGTCAGAGAGTTCTACATCATCAACTGGTCCCAGGAACTCCACCAGCCACTCCTTCGTGATCCGTTCCATGTCTTCGTCGGTTAGCTTATAATAGGACTATAATTCTTCCTTACTCTCATCTCTACGTGCAGGGATATAAATAAAATGTGGGTCTGGAACTTAGCTAGCGGTTTGTACTGGTGCAGAGTGTGTGGTGTCATGTGTGGGAAAGAATCAATGGCAACCTTCAGTTGTTGATAGTAGGCATGGAACACTGCGTTAGACTTCCATTGCTTCGACATATCATTCATATACCATAAAGAAGAAAATCTAGCTACCAGTGGCTCTGATGGCTCAATTTATGGAAAAGATGCTCCCTCTGGCATTTTCCAAGTGACAAATACGGTCAACACAAGCAACCAGTTGAAATGGAACTCGTATCCATGATCTTGCGCTTCATGAAATTATTTCTCAAGCTATTTGACTAGGTAGCTCACCCAATTCGTTTGCATCCCCTCCATGCATTTTCCTGTGAGGTCCACCGTGAACCCGGTGACCTGTGTAGGGCGGTTCTTTCTGATGAGATTTCTAGCTACGAGTTGGCAAGCTAGGTGCACTGCACCATCATGGATGGAGGCTACCTTGTAGCCTCTCTTTCCCTTCTCAACTTTGTCACATGCCTTCTTAATGCGCTGTGCCAGGGAGCGATTTGAGGTCTTCCCTAGGTAGAATTGTTGAGGGTCGGGTCCCTCCATGCTCAGTCTTGTGATCAGGTGGATCAATGCCGAATCCACAATAATGCGTCTATCGAGCCACATATATCCTCCATGATAGCATGGCAAGAGGAGTTTAACTCAAGCATTAACCTCCTGATGTCGGCCAAAATGAGGGATATTCATTACGTTCAGTATTGTGGACTGCGCGAGCTCCTTTATCCAAGGCTGAGAGACTATGCGAGGCTTCTTCCTAGTCGTCTTCATCAAATATCTATGGGGTGCGAGCATCGCGTAACTCTTTCTGTCTCCAAGGTTAAAGTCATTGTTCCTCAATGCAAGGCTTTGTCCTAATTGGGTTCCAACTACGCATATTCACTTCGGGATGTACGTGGTGATCAAAGTGTACTCGAAGTCTCGTGGAATGTTGTCACGGTTAACTGCGCCAACAAAAGGCGGGATATAGTCCAGTAAGACTAATGGGATCTGCTTTGCATTAGCCATATCATCGCGATGCTTACTTCTCTTCTCCGACACGGGGTTGACATGTTTCGAGCGATGCCCAGTCAAGGGGGAAGCCTGTAGTCCCCTGGTCGAAGATGCCTATACTCCCTCAGACATAACTTTATCATCCATAAAATTCTTCAGAACTTCTTCAACAAACTTCTCTAGCTCAGTGTGCTCGACCGACATTCTCATTGTTAACAAATAAGTCGGGGTAGGTGAATGTATAGCGGGGTAAACAACAGATGGTGAGGTTTGATAGCACAACTCGACACACACAATCACTTCATTTCTTGTCTCAGATAATCACGAGTAGCAAAAAATGGTCATCGCGCAGCGTCCGACGGGTTAAGTAAGCAAGTGTCGTAATGGATTCCTCCAACATACAAGAATGCCTCAATCAATGTGAATCCATCCATTATGGCACGGTCTCAACATCTAACAGTGATCTATCCGCCCATAAATGTGTTTCCTAGCCATTTCATAGCGTCGCTCTAATGGTCGGAGTGCCTCCAATGGTCATATAGCCTCGCTAAGGTGAAATCCCATTTTGCACGATTTTGTTGTTCCGACGAGGTTTAGAGCCTCCGAGCCTGCCTCCTACAAAGTCTTCTCTGTAAATTCCTATAGATTTTCCAACTTAGCCTTCTTCTTACTGAGCTTCCTTGCCTTCTTTCCTGTGATTTGATTCTCTCTAATTGTTTCTAGATTTCTCTTTCCATTCTTATTCTTATCTTCTCCTAGAGAAGTGACTTCGCACTACTGATGTGATCTCAAAGGGTTTGAAGATAATATCCCTTCTCTTACTATTTCCTGGGTGGATATACTTCTTTCTTGTATGGATAGGTACTTCAAACCTTCTTTCATTCTTTCAACCTCGATATCTAATTCTCTGGTTTTATGTTGCTTCAACTCAACTTCTCGTTCTTCTATCAGCTGATCTATTTTTCTAGCTATGAGATCCCTTAGTTATTTATTTTTCTTTTCTATAGCTTCTTCCTCTGATTTCCTTATGATCTTATCTTTCTCGATCCAAGTCTTACCTAGCAAGAGGGGAAAAGGGGCAATGTTATCAACAAACCTAATAACTTCAAATTCTTCTTGAGTCGATGTTCCATGGATGATAACATGTACATTAGCAACTCTTCCACATAGGGTTATCATCTTTCCTTTAAACAAGCCTATTATTCCCAATGAAGGTACCACAATAGGCTTTCCCAACATTTCCCAAGTGCTTTTTGTCATAATATTTACTTGTGTCTCCTCATCCAGGACACAGTCTATGTCAAATTCTCCTATTCTTGTAACTATGCACTATTTTTCTTTCATCATCTCTGGTAAACTGACATCTTTGTAATCAGTCATTGCTTCTTTTAACTGTACTAACATAGTCTGATCTTTCTCTGTTTCTTTCTCTTGATGATTTAACATGCTCTTATTCTCTTGACTCATGTTCATTCTTTCAACTTTAGCAATCATCCTTAGGCAATCCTCAACCTTATGACCAACAATTTTACAACAAAGACAAATAGGACCTATACTAGGGAATTCCTTAGCAAGATGTCCCGATTTTATACAGTTATAACATAATGTCAATCCTCTCTTTATTTTAAATGTTCCCCAAACTTTCCTGTACTATGTACTAGGATCATAGTGCTGAGCCTATAATCTGCAAAAATTCTTTCTAGGTTCTTGCATCCATTCATAAGTCCAAAAATTCTTTCTATGCATAGGAATAACATATCTTTCTCTATTTCTATCAAATTTATTCAGATCAAATATTTCTTCTAATTGTGCCCTAGCTTTCAGACTAGGACAAAATCTATCAAACATACCTAGATTCATGCTTTCAAAATAAAAAAATTCACTTATCTTATTCTATCAAAGAACAAAGGTTTTACCTCTTTCAAGATATTATCTCTTATCTTTAGATCAAGTTTCTTTCTTAGCACAGAGCTTCGCAAGTCAAGTAGAATATTGTGCACTACAACAACATATCTACGCACATATCTTCTCTTTTATTTACTTCAGTTCCCAACAATCACAGTTTCAGGTCTCGACAACAGAACCATTTGTTGGCACAGGGGCAGACCCAGGGTTCAACGCTTCAACAACGCACCAAAAAAACCCTAACTACCGACCCTTTCGACAACACCTGCGAAGCAGGTGAAGTCTCACTTGAGGTAGAGGCAGGGGGGGTTACAGGACTAAGGTGTTTTTAACCAAGATGGGACATAGATCTGTGATTACAACACTTCGCATGGTGCTTAGGAACAATGTATATTAATTCATTATCTTTATTCACATCACATATCAAACCCTAAGTACAGATCAACGCAGTAATAATGACAAAATAGACATCGCACTTAGCATCATAAGTCAGATCTAACACTTTCAACATATACAAAGCATTAAACATTCATAGATCTATTTATCATTCATAACATTCAATGCACTAAGAAGATTCACAGTATAAACATTATAGAACAAAGAAAACCATCAACACAAGATTTATGTGGTTCACCCCAGTGTGGGGCTACGTCCACCAATGACTTCTTCTTCTTTAGGCTTCAATCTCTTACATCCATCTGCTCCTGTGCACTAAGCCACAAAGCCAAGCTTCACACTAGACATGTGATTTGCGCACTAACACTAGATCCACCTTCCCAAAATCAGGTCAAGGCACAAAGCCAACTCCTCTATTACGCTAAAGCCTTACATACACAGTCTGTTGCACAAATCAACTCAGAACTACTTTCCTCTTGCACTTAGCTACTTATACCCCCCTTCTAATTCTAATCCTAATACTTTTACATTACATTCCTTCTTATTATACTTTTACATCCCTTACATAAAGGCCTAAACATGGGTAAACCCATGGGCCGACATCCCCTAAACCCAAAACCCTAGTGAACCCCTTGTTGGATCCACAAAACAAGTGAGATCACACGATCTCATCTCCACCTAGGCGCTTCATATTTGACCATCCTATCGAAGTACAAAAGTGGTCAAACCCGACTAATGTTTCCTCAAAACTTGGTTGAGGGCCAACAAGCCCCCAACACTCATCTTTGACTCATCTTGAGTCACTCAGATCTGGGAAATGCTACTTGGAAGGCCTCGAGCTTAGCTCAAGAGGCCTCGACTTGTTGCTTCGCCTGGGTCTCCTACTCAATGAACTCCTGGACCAATTGCTTTGTAACGTGCCCTTCCAGGTAGACTCTGGTTTGCTTGCTCTAAAAAAATTAATTATCGGGGATCTAAACTTGACCCTATCCTCAGGCGAGATTTGGGGAGGCTCTAATTCATTGGGCTCTTTGGCCAGATACTTCAAAGCTTTCTTTCAAAATAATAATCTCATTGACATTGTTTCGGGGAAGGTTGTTCCCACTCGGCAAAACGATTGTTCTGGAGTAGATTTGATCACAAAAAGACTGGATAGATTTTTCCTCTCTGAATATTTTCTTGCATTAGTTGGCATCTACAGGTCTTGGGTGGAATATCCATTCATTTCAGACCACGCTTCGGTCCTTCTCCAACTGGAATTGCCACCCCTTTTTAAGGCTTATCCTTTCAAATTAAATCCTCAATGGATTTTGGATCAGGGCTTCATAGTGATGGTTCAAAATCTTTGCACCGATCCAAAAATATCTTGGCGAAGATGGTAAACAGAAAATATTAGCTTGGAAAATTAAAGATCTAAAGGCTAACACAAAACAATGGCAAAAGGTTCGTAATCTCAAGGAAAACTCTCATCTCAAAATTCTGGAGAATGAGATAAAATCCCTGTTACAAAACTATCTAGATGGAACATGTATACCAGAGGAAGAATCTTTTTTAAAAAATCTTGAGCAAGAAAGGAACATGTTACTTAATGAAAGTGAAGAACTTTGGCATCAGCATAGCCGCGCTATCTAGATTCACAATGGTGACCAAAACACAAAAAAATTCCATAATTTTGCGAATTTCAGGAGGAATCACAAGTTTTTCTGGGAGATAATGGATGAAGCAGGGCATATGCATAATGGTCAGGAAAACATAAAAGAAGAGGATGTAAAACATTTCAATTTTTTTTTCAAAGAGAAAGTAGCTTCTTATACAAGCGATCAAGGCAGAGTGGCAATTATGAACTCTAGACTGGTTACAGAAGCCGAAGTTGATGCCTTGTTTACTCCGATAAAATTGTTGGAATTAAGAGAAGTTTTAACCAAATTCAAATTTGATAAGAGTCCAGGGCCTGATGGCTGGACTGTCGAGTTTTTATCCATTTCTTTGATCTAGTTGGGGGGGATCTCCTAGATATGGTAGAAGAATCAAGAATAAAAGGAAATATTTTGGCAGGCTTAAACTTGACTTTTATTGCCTTAATCCCCAAAGTAAACAAGCCCCTTACCTTTGGTGATTACATACCCATCTCGCTTTGCAACCCCTGTTACAAAATCATTTCAAATATTATAGCAAATCGGATCAAGCCGATACTATCCAGATCACTATCCGAGGAGCAGTTGGGATTTCTACAAGGCAAACAGATTCAAGATGCCATTGGCATAGTTCATGAGTGTCTCCACAACATTAAGAAAAGGAAATCAAAATCTTTAGTTTTAAAACTGGACTTACATAAGGCTTATGACTGCATAAATTGGGATCTATTAAGGACGATTCTTCTTCAAATCAGTATGGGATTAAAGGTGACTAATTGGATTATGATTTGTCCTTCGCAGTTTTGATAAACAAAGAGGCTACATATTTCTTTAAAAGTGGAAGAGGATTAAGGCAAGGATGCCCATTACCCCCCCTGCTTTTTATTCTGGTTATGGAAGGATTAAGTCTGTTATTAAAGGAAAGTCAAAGGGAAGGGAAGCTGACTGGTATCAATGTTTCCATAACCATAAATATTCTCCACATTTTATTTGTTGATGATGTGATTATTATGAAAAATGAAACTATGCAGGAATGGTGGGAGATTGGTAAGGTTATAAAATCCTTCTGCTTGGCATTAGGATTACAGGTAAATGGAATAAAGACCACAATTCTACAAGAAGGCTTGTCGGAGCAAGAACTAATTCCATATTACTATGCAAAGGGGAACATATTACTTTACCAAAGAAATTTGGTGGTTGGGGTATACGTAATATATATGAATTTAATAAAGCACTGGTCGTGAAATCACTCTAGAGAGTTTTAACGAGTGCTGGTATTTGGCATAGAGTAATAATGGATAAGTATATCCCTCACGCGACAGTTAAAAATTGGTTAAGATCCCAAACGTTCCATCATAAGACGTCGTCAAGAATTTGGAGTGGTTTATTAAAATCGGTTCACTTAATCACCCACTAGTTAAGTTGGAATCCGGGATCGGGCCAGCTCATCACTCTTGGGAAAGATACGATTCTAGGGATGGGAGAAAAATCTTTTCTCTCAATTAATCTTCTATCGACACTTAATCATCAAAATATTTTTACACATGCACATGCCAGGAGGCATTAAAACAGTCAACACTTATCCTCTTATTTGCTTTGTAGTAGTGAATTGGGTTTTTCTGGAGACATTGTCGTAGAATGGGACCAATTTAGATGGGCTCTTATTGACTTTGGAGAATTATTACAGGATATAGAAGACTATGTGATGTGGATAGGTGGTGATAACTCCAGATTTCCTACTATTAAAAACATCTATTGGCCCATTATTTCAACCAAGAACCTGAGGAAAATGGGGAGCTGGAGACAGTCTATATGGAAATGGAACATTCAACTAAAAATCAAAATGTTTATTTGGCTGGCAGCGGAAGGAAAAATCCTCACTTGGGATATTCTTAAAACAAGAGGATGGGAATGTCTAGGGCATTGCTACCTTTGTAAACAAGATTCTGAAAATATATATCATCTTTTTTCTGTAGTGTCCCTTTACCAAATCGGTTTGGGAGAAAGTGATCATTGAACATGACTTAAAAAATAGTAATAAAGGAAATGGCAATAAAGGTAACACTTTGTCTGATTGCTTTAAGAATCGGTTCGAGGATAAGACAGTTCCTACACCAATAACTGCTCATATCCGTTGGTTTATATGGTTATAGCGAAACAAAGCCATTTTTGAGGAAACCACATCATCTCTCCATGTAGTGATTTATAAGACTTTGGCTCATCAAAATAGAGTCTTATCTCCTCTGAAGGATATACCCTCGAGATATATTCTGATCCTGCATCTAAGTAATACAACATTAGCATGGTTCGATGGGGTGACACAACTTGATGACTTTTCGTGCGGAGCTGGAGGAGTATTAAAAACACCAGATTTAACAGTCATAAGATGGATTTATAACTGTGGCAGAGGCACTAACACAAGAGCAGAGCTTATGGATGCTTGGGCCACTCTCATGTTGGCAGATCATCTATCTCTACATCGTCTTCAGGTCATGGGTGATTCCAGAGTTGTAATTGATTGGCTGTCAAACAGAGGAAGGCTCTAGGTATGTGCAATCGAGGGATGGAAATCCATAATTAAGGATTGAATCAAATTGTTTCAGTATGTCAGCTTTGAACATATTTACAAAAATTACAATATGGAAGCAAATCTTCTTTCAAAACATGCACTAGGTGAACCAGAAGGCAGGATTTCTTATTATCTTTGGTCTAATGGCACTAAGGACCCAAGAGACATCTTAAAGTTCACTAGAGTTACAGATAATGAGGCTTTTTCTTTGTATTTCTGTGCCAACTTTTGCTAGTTTGTTTTTTCTGATATAGTCTTTTTGACTTTTTGTAAAAAGACCAGGGTGATCTCCGTGTTATGATCTCTATCTCTTATTATAAGGAAGTTTAGTCCTAGTACTTTTTTTGGAACTATCTGGCAGTGTACTATGTACTAATCCTCGATATGATTTGAAAGATGTAAACAAATTATATTTCTAATATAATTGAGCAAATTTTCTATTGGAAAAAAAAGGTTGAAGTGAGGTGTTGTCATTATATCTGTTTATGGTAGAGTATAGTGTAATTGCTTTGGAGTCAAATTGGTTTGACTTTCAATTAGTTGCTTCACATAAAATAAATTTTGCTATTTATAAAAATATTTTTCAACTTTTAAAATATTGTATTCCAATTTTTTTATTGACTAAGAACAATAATATGACTAATTTTATTTGGTTTATAATCTATTTGTGAGAAATTAAAAACATATTAAAATTTAAAAAAAATCTATATTATTCCACAAAGTACCACATAATCAGATACAAGTACCATCTCTACCATTTCCATAAATGAAAATAAATAAAAAATAAATACAAAAATATAAATATAAATTTTAATTATAATATATAATTATTTATTTATTATTTCATTTCCAAAAAATCTAAAAAAATCTATGTGAACTTTTTCCATGTATATGTCCAATCCATACAATCCAACCTTGTATGGTCCATGGTCCTTATAGATTTAATATAAAGGAGCGAATACTTTGGATGGGCTTTAATGCATGGACTAATCAATGTCCACACTCTAGTTAATCGAAAAACAAACCAATGAAATTTATGATTAATTATTTAGATTTTTTTGCTTTCCACTTTTGTATGATATTTTTTAAAACATTTATTTCGAATAGAAAATTAATAGGATAGATAGGGTATTTGTTTAGAGCTTTTAAAATGTCACGTTCTCACTTAATTAATTTATTAGGGACTTTAATTTTTTTTTTTTTGAAAAAGTCTACATAAATAGATATTTTCTTTAAATGTTATATTTTTAATTAAAAAATGTATATGGTATATATAAGTTGTGTTTTTGTCCCTGCCAAAGGCGTAGAGGGATTATAGCGATCGATAATTTGTTGACTTTAAATTAGTTTGTCATTTGACTACAAATTTTTACATGCTTTCTATTGTTCGAACTACAGAAGTAAAAACATTATTTTTTATATAATAAAAAACCCATATATGTCATAATTTCATTGGATAATAGATTTGAGGTCTTATTGTCAGCTTCGTTATTCCCAATGCTTTATATGTTGCCATATCCAAAGTTTTTATCATGTACTGTATTTTTTAATTTGTATTATTCATACTGAAATGTTTAGATATCCAAAGTTTATAGCGATCGATAATTCGTTGACTTTATATTAGTTTGTCGTTTGACTACAAATTTTTGCATAATTTCTATTGTTCAAACTATAGAACTAAAAATATTATTTTTTATATAATAAAAAAACCCATATATGTCATGATCTCGTTGGTAATAGATTTGAGGTCTTATTGTCAGCTTCACTATTACCAATGATTTATATGTTGGCATATCGAATTTTTTTATCATCTACGATGTTTTTGAATTTGTACTATTCATATTGAAATGTTTGGATATCCAAAGTTTTGAGCATGGATAATCAGTTTTCATATTACTTTGTCCTCTGAGTAATTTTTTTTAGCATAGTCTCGAGTGTTCGAACTATTCTTATTATTCTTATTATTTTTTATTTTTTATTACTATTATTATGTTTGATTTTTCTTTATTGTTGCGTACTTGGAGAGGCTTTTTCATTATTGTGTACTTAAACATGCCTGCCACACTGCATTCTTTCTTAAATGTTTGCACAACGTGACACCCTTTGACGGTTCTGGCAGCCTTAAGTGTTTACCTAACAGGCCTCGCAGCCTTAAATGTTTACTCTACATGCGTGTTACAATACAGTTTCCTCCGATTTTTTGATACAGTGTTGTCTGCAGTGAATTTGGGCAATATTGTTCTTCACCGACATTACTGGTTCACTAGTTGATGCTTGTTCGTTGGTTCGTTCGATGCTATGTGTTGTTGTTTGATTCAAAATTGCAAAGTTGAGGTCTTGCAACTACAGTTGGACCTCTTCGTGGTTGTTCACTGGTTTGTTGTTCTTCAACTTTGCAAGCAGTTGGACCTGTTGTTACAGTTTGCAAGGTTTGGAGCTGCACTTTTGTCGTCCCTCGTTGGCGGGTAAGTTTCCATGCCATGGTTTCGTTGCTATTCCTTGTTTGATGCTTGCTATTTGCAACTTGCAAGCATGAATTTTCAATACTAGGAATCCCTGGCTCGAAATCCCATTGCAGAACATGTTTCTGTGTGGCTGCTACGACCATAATTTTTTCCTTGTTCTTGAACATCAATGTTCTATACAGAACACGCCTTTGTCGCAGCCATAGTGACATATAAAAAAGAAAACTCCTCATTTTTCCTGCTCCTGAAAACCATACGTTTGGTGCATTTTTCCCAATGTTCTCTTCATATTTTATGTTCCTAGAAGCCATACGTTTCGTGCATTTTTCCCAGTTTGTTCCCTTCCAAACGTCTTGTTCCACTTTGAATATCGATGTTGGACACATAACCCACATCTGTCGCAACTACAACGAGATATAAAAAATAAAACTAGTTGTTCTCCTCTTATTTTATGTTCCTGGAAACCATGTGTTTGGTGCATTTTTTCCAGGTTGTTCCCTTCCAATCACATATGCCAACTTCCACATTCTAGATATCATGCCATAGTTGTTTCCAAAATAGAAATGCAAAGGGGTTTAGAAAAAGAATTCATAGTTGTCACAAGGGGAAAGCATCTGCCAGGGTCTTGTGACAGGGTATGCATTTATTCTCTGAATAAAAAACTTCATCAACATGTTGCCTTTGTGTCTTTCAAAACATATTCTTCCACTGAAAAGCTTCTAGGATGCACACCAGGAATAGGTTTGAAAATGATATACCTTGAATACTCGGTTTTTGTGCTCAGCAAATTTATAGTGTTATTTATTTGTGTTGTCTCTTCTGTTTGGTTCACTGTTCATTGTACGTTTGTTTGTTTGTCATATGTTGTAGTGACTAGGGGGGATTGGATTTGACAAGAAGAAGGTTTAAGGATACATAGCGGAATTGATATGCAATTCCGCACTTATAGTTTTCTATTTTATTTTTCTTTGTTTGCATATAAACTGAATGTAGGATGCACACCAGGAATAAGTTAAAAAATTATATACCTTGAATACTCGATCTTTGTGCTCAAAAAATTTAAAGTGTTATTTATTTGTGTTGTATCTTCTATTTGGTTCATTGTTCACTGTATGTTTGTTTTCTTTTCATATACTGTAGCGACTAGGGGGATTGAATTTCACAAGAAGAAGGTTGAAGGATACATAGCGGAATTGGTATGCAGTTCCACACTTATACTTTTCTATTTTATTTCTCTGTTTGCATATAAACTTAATATAGCTAAGAAACATCTTGAAAATCATAGCTTAAGAGATGAAACAAGTAATATATGTTGAGTCCTATGAAATAGATATAGATTCCATTGTACATGACAACATTGAGCAGGTATTGCATAGCAATGGCCTTTTTAGATTGGATGCATTCTCGTATACTGTATGAGATTGCCTTTTCAATGCATTTCAGGTTCTATTGCATTTCCGTTATTCCTCGACCGACTTGTGCAATGGATTGATAGAATATTTCTTGGGTTGTTTAAAAAATGGTGACACTAAGGCATTGGAGTCGTGTCAATAGGAATTGGCATTTGATTTTCTTTGGCAGTTGCATGGAATACATGATGTCACTACATATTTTTCAAAGGTGTGGTTGTCTACATATGAAATTCTTCCTGCACATGAGAGGGGACTTTGGGGAGATACATTTTGTATACAGTGTTTGTCCAAGTGTCTCAATATATCAATTGGAATATGGTCATTGACAAGAAAAACAAGATATATATTATTCAACAAAACTGCCTCGAGCGATCCATATTGCATCTTGTTCCATGATGCCAATCCTGTCAGTGGTCATTATGAACCACTACTCTATAGTAAATTATCCATATCCAATCTTGGAGGACCTCATATTTACTTGTCCCTCATTTGCAAAGACCTTGAATCACAATGGAAACGAATTATGCATCGTATACACTGCCATGGCTTGTAGATAGCTACAACGGTTGCATCTAGCTGTGGAGATAGTCTGTTCAATGCAATTTGATATTTGGTAGAAACAAAGTTCGATGTGCAGTCACTGTGGATTTACATTGTATAATCATTTTGCAATGCAATTATAGGTGCCAGCCAACAGGATTTTAGTTTCTTGCATCAACACCTTTCACCATATCTCCTAGAAAATATGTTGACCATTGGAAGTTGACAAGAATACCTTGTAAACATGGAACTTCCATATGAAAAAGGAAATGTATAGGGTGGCATATTTTGTTTGCAATGGTTATCTATCATATTCAGAGTAAATATACAGGTCTGGTCGGCCCTTCTAGATGGCACTGTCCATTCCTTGTGTATTGATTCAAACTACGATCGAACAATTAACATCATCTCATTGAAAACATATACACCACATATCCATTATCAACCTTTGATGGGAAATACTATTGGTTCAGGGTTCACTATCCATGGCACCCAAACCGCATCGAATATGCATATGTGTGGCATGCTATTTAATGAGAATGAAACTCATCCCAGTTGTGATGAGGCCATACAAGTCTTAAACAAAAAATGTAGACTAACTTATCACAACTTGAAAAAGGTCATACGTGAGAGAAAAAATGCATTATTGGTATAGGAAATACTACTAGTTCAAGGTCCAGTGTCAATGCCACCCAAACCACATCGAATCTACATAAGCGTCACATGCTATTTAATCATAATGAAACTCATCCCAGTTGCCATGAGGTCATCCTGACCTTGAACAAAAAACGTAGACTAACTTATCACAACTTGAAAAAGGTCATACGTGAGAGAAAAAAATACATTACTACGCTTCCTTCTAGACAGAAACTGACATATCACAACCTAAAAAAAATTGTTCGTGCACAACACAATCACATTTTCACTTTTTCTGTTGAGCACAAACATCACATGTTGAATGACAAAGAACATAACAATTTGCATCATCGAGACGGTAAGGATGCAATGCTCATAAGAAATTTCGCTTCCACCTCCAACATGGCTTCTCAACAAGTGGAACTAGTTTCCAGTGGCAAGCATAAGTTAACCTACCACATCTTGAAAAAACAGATACGTGAGAAAAACATGTATGGTCACATATCCCACAATGGTCATGGCACTGGTAGAGAAGAAAAAATCACATTTCGTGGGCTAGAGCCAACACCATGCACTGCTACTAATGAAAACCAACAAACACTTTCTACACATACTTCCCTATGGAAAAAATATGCAAAACAAATCTATATGAAACAAATCAAAGACATTCCTTCCATTGCATGTGCAATTTGAGATCAATTGAATTTCACAAAAAACAATAAGTCTTTCACACCTAATTTGGAAGCAGAATACCTCTGCTTGACACTAAATGATGAAACATTTTCCAGTGGCGATATTTGTCTTCCATGCAAATGGTCGCTTGAAAATGGGAAAATGCCACACTTTGCAACGCCTGACCAAATAAGATGTAATACACCACTACCATATGTAAGTTCACTTACACAACTTGAAGAGAGACTTGTGTCTCTGTAAATTGCATTTGCACAAATCAGACCCTGGGGATATAAACGACCCCAAATGGGATTAACATAATCAATTATTAATGTTCATGTCGAACTAGATGTTGTGCAAAAATCCTTGCCACAATTCATTAGCGATACAATGACAATTGTTGTGGCTCTCAAAAGACACTTGCAATACAAGAATGCATACCAGACAGGTAAAGTGTGCGTGCATGTTGTCATGAAAGCATTAAAATAATTATGTTTCAGGGCCCTGTACAAAGCACAAAACATTTGTATAAATGGGAACTGGAACAATGTTCTTGGAGAAGGGGATGAAAGCTCTACACAGACTCTCGAAAATACTAGTGAATTTGATATAAGCGATGAATCAGAGAATGAAATGTCTGTTGAAACATTGATACATGGATTCACTGACTCACAGTGCATTCGTGACTTGCAAGAAAAGATTGTCAAAATTGCACCTGCTGAGGGGAAACGTCCACTTGGAATATTCAAGGACAAATTTGTTGAGGAAATGAACTTCCCAACACTGTTCTATGGAGATCCACGTCCCAGTGACATTACAGAACGATTCAGTTACCATAAAATAGTTCGATGAGAGCTGCTACATTCAAGCGGTGACTTCTCCTGTCACATAACAAATTTGTTTTTCAAAACAATGCGCATAATAATAGAGAAAGTGTTGTCTTTCATGTGGGTGCGAATAAGAAAAGACCATCTACAAGGAAGAAATTTGTTGGCCAAAGATATCAAGTACAAAGAAAACCTAGAAAAAATATTGAAATCTGATATTGGATACATAGATTTCAAAAACATTCACATCTCTCTTGACTATTTGGAACAAAACAAGAAAATTATTTTTGCAATGATTCGACAATTGGGACTGCCAACATTTTTCATCGCATTTACAAGTGCAGAGCATCGTTGGGATCCATTGGTGGCTACAATATCTGAATTGCATAGGAACAGGAAACGAAAAACACAAACTGATACACTGGAAAATGATGACATTGACTACCTCATACGAAAAGACCCAGTGACATGTACTCACTACTATAGACATAGAATAAATGCTTTGAGACAATTGATATGCCATGATGAAACGTTTTCCGGAAAAATATCGGACTACTTTTTTGTGACTGAATTCCAGAATAGGGGGAGTGAGCATGACCACACACTGTTGTGGATAGAGGGTGCACCGGTCTATGGAACTGACAACAACTCATAGATCGAACAGTTTGTGTACAAATACATAACATGCAACATAGATCATTTGTCTCCAGAACTTGCCAAAGTTCATAGACATTATGATACAAAAAGTTGTAAAAAACGAAAAAAACTCACGTTGCAGATACAACTTCCCTGTGCCACCAATGAGAACAAAAAGAATCATAGAGCCACTTAGTTTAGAGGACAATGTTATCATTAAGAAATATAAATCCTTGTTTGCATTTCTAGAACAATGAGACTTTGATGAGTTAATGAGCTTCAACGACTTCTTGACAGAGCTAAATCTAACAGAGGATGAGTACATCCAAGCCATACAATGTACACTTAAACAACCAACAATTTTCCTTAAATGAAAAATTTCCCATATTTGGAACAACAGTTTCTCGAAGGACATGTCAGTTATGTGGAATGCAAATACAGATGCATAGTATGTCCTCAATGCATATGTTGTAGCATCGTATTGTACCTCGTATATGAGAAAAGTTGACAAATCTATGACAAGTGCATTCAGAAGAATATGCAAAGAACAAGAAAGAAGTCATATTGATGCTATGCAAATAATACGTACGATTGGAAATACATTACTTAATCTTCAACAAAACTCTGCTCAACAAGCAGTCCACATTGCACTTTCCCTGCTCCTCAATTGTAGTTCAAGGAAATGTGTCTTCATAAACACATCTCCACTTGAGAAAGGCACATTTGTGCTTAAACCACTATCTTTGCTAGAACAAGAGCCTGACAATTCAGAGGATGTGCTATGTCGTTCTATTATTGATTATTACCTCCAACATCCATCTCCTATTAAGCATATCTGCTTAGCACAATTCGTATCGCATTACAAAAAATGGTGCACCCATATCAAAAAGAAAAAACCCCTCTGTGATACACTTTGTCAAATACAACAAACATACTGACTATGAAAACTATTGTAGAGAAAAACTATTGTTATATGTTTCATTCGATGAAAACGAAAACACATTATAACATAACTTCCCTACATGGGAAGTTGCATATATTGCCTCTGAGACTATAGTGCAAACCAATGAATCCAGATTTATATACAATGTTAATCCAACATGGGGTGATCTAGAAAGTGCAGTTAATGACTAGAAAACCTTGGTAATCTTGATGAGACATTCACAAACCGTAAAACAACTAGAACTCTCTGCAAGTCCTATGACTTGCAAGAAGATTTGCCTTGTCCTCGAGCATGCGGCATTGAAAAATGTATCAATCTTGGTTTTCAAGTCACAAAACATCCTTTCCTTATTGAAAATAACGAATACCACAGAATCAGACGTCTATTGAATCGAGAACAACAAAAAATTCTAAAGGACATTGCGCTTAAAAAATGCTTGAACATGCACACTCCTGTGCACTTGTTCCTTACAGGCAGAGCGGGAACATGCAAGACATTCACAGCGAAAGCACTATTCCAAATGCTTATACGAATATATGATTCAAACAATTCCTATGATCCTATGAAACCAAAAGGCCTAATAGTTGCATACATAGGAAAATATGCATATAATGCAGGTGGAACAACAGTCCACTCTGCATTTTTTACGCCTTTTAACAAGTCACGATTTCTTCCACTTATCAAGGAAATGTTAGATAGCTTGTCTAAGATTTATGACGAACTGCAACTTGTCTTCATAGATGAGGCATCTTTGATTGGAAGTCGCTTCTTGTATTCCATTGACAACCAACTAAGAAACATAAAACATGTGCACACGAAATACTTTGGAAACATTGACAAGATATTCTGTGGGGATCTTTACCAAGCACGACCCATCCAATATTCTTTGATATTTGAACAGCCTACGATCAACATGCAAACAATGACGCGTGAATTTTGGAAAGACAATATAAAATGCTTTGAATTACATACTACAATGCAACAGACAGATGAAAGATTTATTGCAATTCTGAATATAATACAGACAAACAACCAAACACGTGATGACTTAACATATATCAATTCAAGGTGCATGCGACCTGCACCAACATACCTAACCTTCCCCTACCTGTTCTACACGAATATGGATGTTGCAATGCATAATAGGTACATGCTATCGCTCATGCCTGGTGATTATATCATCATCAATTCAATTGACGTCGAAGAAGACAACCATGGAAATGTTCCACATCATGAACATACAACCACTTTGCCTTTGCAACTTGTCCTGAAATTAGACATGCTGGTTGAAATATATGCCTACAACTATGATTCACATGATGGCTTGGTCAATGGTGAAGATGGAATACTCAAAGGCTATACCCAAACAAAAAAACTTGATGTCCTCTGGATTAAGTTCCATGAACCGGATATAGGCCACCGACAAGCAAACAAGTTGGCTTATCTATATAATTCAAAAACTGCAAGTGATTGGACACCTATATTTCGAATATCAAAACCAGTATCAACATCGACAAAAACAGGTCGACTAAAGATTCAAAAACAGTTTCCAATTAAACTTGCATGTGCACATACAGTCCACATATCGCAAGGACTAACACTTGATAGTGTTTCATTTGATTCTACTGGAATTCGAATACATAGACTTGTATACACAACACTATCCCGTGTCAGAAGTATAGACTCGTATTTACTAAGTCCTCTTACAAAAGATAACTTCAAAGTCAAACACAAAGTTGATATTGAGAGGCAATGCCTTAGGACTACCACAAAGTGGCATCTACAGTATGATTACCAATCCATACAAACAAACTCATCTATATCAATTCTCTCACTTAACACGCGCAAACTACATGCACACATGGATGATATACTCAATTACTATGACACAATGCAATCCAATATTTTGTGCTTGCATGAAACATACATGACATTATGCATGCAAAACAAGCAATTTCCAAATCACAATTGCATATTGAGTTACATTACACATGGGGTGATGATATTAGTGAAAAAACATGTAACAATTTTGGAGCATATACATTTCGAAGAAAACAATGTTGATATGGTGCTTGCAAAAGTATTTCTCCATGAATCAGAAATTGCAATACTGAATCTCTATGCTGCTCTGCATGTAACATTCTCCAACATACTAAATGTTCTTTCCAATGCATTAGATCATTTGCATCTGAACGAAACCATTGCCATTGTAGGAGACTTCAATATTGACATGCTACAAAATAATGCCAGAACAAAAGAATTGGAAAACTACATGTGCAAATACAGTCTCTGCTTTCTTTTGAACAACATAAACCATGTGCAAAACACACTTATTGACCATGTATGGTCGAATGTGCCCATTTCTAAATACGTCTTTATCTTAGACACATACTAGTCTAATCACGATACAATTGGTATTGCACTTGAATTATGAGATATACATCAAACATATTGCAAAATCATATTTCTATGTTTCAAAGCATATATGTCTAGCTTGTTGTAGAAAACCAAGTTATTCAACTTCTTGGTTTTCCTTGGTTTG
>ML818239.1:77194-99375 GCA_009831015.1 Picea engelmannii
GGTATTGCACTTGAATTATGAGATATACATCAAACATATTGCAAAATCATATTTCTATGTTTCAAAGCATATATGTCTAGCTTGTTGTAGAAAACCAAGTTATTCAACTTCTTGGTTTTCCTTGGTTTGTACACATACTATTCCAATCATGATACAATTGGTATTGCACTTGAATTATGAAATATACATCAAACATATTGCAAAATCATATTTCTATGTTTCAAAGCATATCTGTCTATCTTGTTGCAGAAAACCAAGTTATCCAACTTCTTAGTTTTCCCTGGCTTGTAATTGATTTTGGACACAAAAAATTTTTACACTAAGTTTTATATATACACAAACATGGATGAACAAAAAAAAAAAAAANNTTATTTACTCTATGTACATATTCCTTGTTTTTTCCCTACATGTCAACTTATGTTCATGTCCATTTTGTTTTGTAATTTTTTTCATTGAAACAAACAAGAAAAATGGACAAGGCAAAGAACTCTTAAACATAAATGTAGAAGAATCCATGCAAAGGTGCATATTTCTACCCGTATTCCATATCCAATTGTTTTTCATTTACTCTGTCTACATTTGTTCCACTAGTTTGCAGTTCTGTTTTTGTTTTCCTTGATACTCCATATCTTCCTATATATTAACTTATCTTCATGTCAATTGTATTTTATGTGCTGCTATCTTGAAATAAATAAATTTGTACTCCACATTTTTTTCATGTGTTCCTACGTAGCAACTTGCTTTCATGTCCATTGTATTCTCTGTATTGCTACATTGAAACAAGGACACAATAATTGAGCACAATGATGGAACCTTATGTGCCACATCTGAGAAAGTTGGAATACAATGTGTCGCAACGAATACAATACATATGCCTAATGCACATCCATAACGAGTATGAACAATATATACATGTTCATAGCCACTGTCTCAGAAGTGACATGGACATGGGCAGTGAACCGTCGCAAACATCGACACAACGACAATGTCGAAGGTAAGGATTCATAGATTATGCTCTTGCTATGTTTACGAAACAAATATCCACAGTTATTTATTCTGCTATGACATGGTAAAAAAAATTATGTCGTTTACACCACATGTTTTTTAGTTCACAAGACCTATAGCCAAGTAGAAGTGAAACCTCCATCATAGTACAATGTCTAGAGACTAAGAGGTATGATTACAAAAAGTTTGATCTTCATACGTTGTCCAATTTGTCCAGCTATATTCCATGGCTGAGAATGTTTTTCCCATAGTTGATGTGTTTCTATCGCTTGATAATTATCACACTAAGTATTGTTGTGTGACTCATACAGTTCTTTTCTCCTTTTCTTTTTCCTCTTCTATACTTATTTGTTTTCCCTTTTCTTCTTCCCCTCTATTATCAGTTTCTGGTTCTATACTTAGTCCCATGTCTATGCTCGTGGGTTCCCGGGATGGCGGAGTGAGAAATTCTATGTCCCTCTATTCCATACTTAGACAATTTTATGGCTGCGGGTTCCTACGTAAGCGCCATCGAACTCTCATGCCCCATGTTCGCGGTATACATCTTGCACCTGAAAATTCGATGAGCTACAATTTGACCCCAAAATCGAACCCCCAAGCCTCACTCTACCTACGATGACTTCGTCTGAATTCTTGCATATAAATGTGCCAAGTCATATATTTTGTCTATTGCTTGTTCAGATAGATATAAACAACATCTCTTTTATCTTGAACCAGGGTTTGTTGAGCTCCAACTATATTCCATGGCTGAAAATGTTTTTCCCATAGTTGATGTGTTTCTATAGCTTGATAATTATCAGACTACTGTTCTTGTGTGACGCATACATTTCTTTTCTCCCTTTATTTTTCCTATTCTATACTTACACGTTCTTCCCTTTTCTTCTTTCCCTGTATTATCCGTTTCTGGTTCTATACTTAGTCACATATTTATGCTCGTGAGTTCTTGGGGTGGCAGAGTGAGAAATTCTACATCCATCTATATCTTCACATCACGCGTCTGACTTACCACCGTTCGTTTCCATACTTAGCCAATTTTATGGCCGCGGGTTCCCGCGTAGCCACTATCGAATTCTCATGCCCCGTGTTCGGGTATACATCTTGCACCCAAAACTCTGGTTATCTACAATTCGACCCTGGACTCCTCGAACTCGCAAGCCTCACTCTACCTATGATAACTCCGTCTGACCGCCCCGCCTTTCCATACTTTATACCAAGTGTTGTTGTATGACGCATAAAGTTCTTTACTCCCTTTGTTTTTCCTCTTCTATACTTGCCGATTTTTCTCTTTTCTTCTTCCCCTCTATTATCCGTTTTTGCTTCTATACATAGTCGCATGTCTATGTTCACGGATTCCCTGGGTTGCAGACTTAGAAATTCTATATCCATCTATATCTTCACATCACAAGTCCGATCGACCATTTTTCGTTTCCATACTTAGCCAATTTTATGCCCGCCGGTCCCCAACTAGGCCCTATGGAACTCTCATGCCCCATAGTCGATGTGTTTCTATCGCTTGATAATTATCTGACAAAGTGTTCTTGTGTCAAGCATAAATTTCTTTGCTCCCTTTCTTTTTCCTCTTCTATACTTAATCACATTTCTGTGCCCGCAGGTTCCTGAGTGGCAGACTCGCAAATGATATATCTATCTATATCTTGACATCACGACTCCGACTAAACGCCTTTCGTTTCCTTACTTAGACAATTTTATGGCTGCGGGTTTTCGGGTAGGCGTTTTCGAACTCTCATGCCTCGTGTTCGGAGTATACATCTTGCACCCAAAACTTGGGTGATCTACAATTCGATCACGAACTACTCGAATTCACAAGCCTGGCTCTACCTACGATGACTTCGTCTGACCGCCCCACCTTTCCATACTTAGTCATTTCTCCAAAGTTTCGTGGGTTCACGAACTCCCAGGTTCAAAAAAGTATCAAAGCATTTTTCACTCCCCTCCATCCCCGCCACCTTCGCCCCTTCCCAATGCACATTAATTATGATTTTACTAGGGAGAACTCACCACAGGTGTTCGAAAAGATTGGCATTAATAAGCAGAAAGCTCGAGGACATCTCCCATTAAAATTCATTAATGGAAGAATATTATAAAATCTGATTAGTTTCTTTCTGTCAATCTTGAATTCGCAAAAAAATGTTGGTTATTTTAGTTTTTTTAATGCATCATCATAGCAAGAATGAAATATTGTGTTGGCCCACTGTCATCTACAAAGGTGTTGACATGATGCCCCGCTTTAGTATTGTGCATATATTGCAGGTTCACATATTTGAGAGTATGCTTGCATATGAAAATGTTGATCCACTCTTCGAATTTGAACATAGTTTGCATTTGGGCCACAAAGAATACTAATAAAATAAAATAATATGAAAATTGTTTAAGTAAATATAAACAAATTATCTTCTAACTTGAACCTGATTTTGTCGAGATCCAGGTATATTACATAGTTGAAAATATTTTTCCCATAGTTAATGTTTCTGCCCGCTAGTTCCCAGATTCACGCTATCAAACTCTCATGCCACTATTCCATCATATACATATTGCACTGAAAACTTTTGTTATCTACAATTCAACCTTGGACTCCTCGAACTCACAAGCTTCACTCTACCTACGATGGTTATGTCTACGTCCATCTGACCGCCCCGCATTTTCATACTTTCTCGATTTCCCTGCCATCTTTGCATACTTTCCCAATGAAAATTGTTTACGCTTTTATTAGCTTTGAAAATATTGGCATTAATGATCAAAAATTTGGATGACATCTCCCATTAAAATGCATTAAAAAAATATTTACGGGAGATTATATTACCATCCTCCAGTGTTCATTCTAAATACTATCACACAATTACTGCCACATGTAGCAATCTAAACAAATCTTCATCAAAACATTATATTTTCTCACAGGCACCCCATGTGCACCCCAGTCTCCTGAAGTAAGCCATATTTGGATCCATCAACTAAACCTCTCTATTATCAAATTGGTAGAGTTCAATATTATGGCATCTGATATTTTTATTTTTATTTTGTGTGTGGATCTTGAGCTCGAAAAAATTGTTATTTTCTTTAACTTTTTGAAGGCATTGTACCCTGCCTTTCCATACTTATTTGATTCTTCGGCTCCTGTTGTCACAGATTCGTGGGTTCTCGAGCTTCCAGGTACACAAAAGTTTCGAAGCAGTTTTCGCTGTCGTCCATCCCCGCCACCTTCATGCGTTTCCCAATGCACATTAATTATGACTTTATTAGTGACAAGTCACCAAACATATCGAAAAGATTGGCATTAAAAGGCGAAAAGGTCGAGGACATCTCCCATTAAAACACATTGAACCAAGATTTATCGGAGATTATATTATGATGTTGCAGTGTTCATTTTAAATACTATGAGGAGAAAAGGAACATTCTCATCACATTATGGTTGCATCTCAACAACATTTCTGTGGAGATACACTGAATATTTTCAGGCACGAGGACCAGAGTTTTCAGTGGTCCATAGCTTATGACTACTACTTGTCCCCTTCTCCTTAGAAGAAAGTTATCTCGACATCTGGAATTGCAGAAGCAGATTGTGTCCCCGAATTTTTTTACTTTAAGGATTTGGTCACGTGTTGCACCAAGAACTATATTCCGAACCAACGGATTATTTAGTTGGGAAACCATTCCCAAATCTCCCTATCGCCTCAAGTATTTCGAAATATGTTAAGAATTCTCGACCCAATGCCTACTTTCAAGGGAGAGAATTGCAAATTGTTCTTAAAGAAGCATGATAATGAATTGGACCTCTTGCCGAAGTTCTTAGAGAACCCATCGGCCACTCCCTGGGACATGGCCATATTACAGGTTAGTGCATTTAAAAACCCTTTCTGGAAAATTGTGTGGCTTTTCACGAGGATAACAAGACAAGAAAGTGAAGCCAACATCTCTTGGATGATTCTGTATATTTTATATTTTACGATCAAGGAACAATCCATCTTCCATTGGTGCAAGTTGATTTCCATTGAAATCGCTTCCTAATTATTGCAATACACAAGGCAGAAGAAATTATTTATGTCATCTTATTTAATTCTTGCGGTGGCAAATTGTTGTCCATTTACTCTACTATATCTGTGTAAGAAGTTGAATAGTAAATTTGACCCAGTAACATTTTCGTACCATATATTATGGAGACACAATGCTTGCCAACGTTTTTATAAAGTCTTTAATGATTTTGTTTCAGTTTTTAAAGCATTGATATTTGGAAAGTATTTTCCCCAGTTGTCTGACCAGGTGACCAACTTCCTGGATAGGAAGGGCGCACTAGAAGAAATGGAGAACTATAATTTTATAAGGATTTTTGGGTCTAAACAAAAACCTTGCTTCTTTCCATGTCACATATCTGGTACAATGTTTTTTGCTGGAATAGCAAGGCAGTACATCTACTGGTTGCATTTTTCCCATGAAAAAAGAAAAGTCAATTCATTTCTCTGCCTTGGAAAATCGGGGATTCCATGGTCATGAACCACTTCAACAGTTCTTTCATTGACACTATCCTGATAGAACTCGGTGCCAGTACCAATGATTCACACAAACATAAACGAAAAGGAAAGGGTGAAAAAAGTGCCCAATCCCCGACCACCACACCCAAGACCACAACATCTCGGAGCAGTACTCGAACGACCTACCCAAGTAACAAATCCACACACAGTTCTTCAGGCGGAGGAGGAGATAAGAACCCTCCCTCTAGAAAAATTGAAAGTTCTCACAAACTTCCCAAGAGAAAAAAACGGAAAACAATAGTCCAAGAACAAGAGGGGCTGAGGGGAGAAATTGATATCCACAATCTCTCCCTCGAAGATATGGAACTAGAAATTGACATTGACAAAATGTTCCCCGACGACGACCAGCTAGAGAGCACTGCTCAACACAATCCTGGGATGTAAATAATTGGCATCGATACATTGGATGAAGAAGAGTCTTTTGCATTTCAGAGCATTGTTTTTGACAACGAATCCAAAAAATTGATTATTGAAAAGAGAGATGTAAAGAATAAGAAAGGGAAATACCGTTCAGAGATCAACCTATGCAACATACACCCTTCCCATATCTCCCAAATACACCGAGAAACTGGAGATGCTCTAGACAACTCTATTAGCAGCCTTGAAACAAAAAATGTCATGTTAAAGGAGCGAATCAAAGAATTTGAGGCAACTCTAATGCCTCTTCCACTGTTTGCTACTCCTTTGGAAATGATCGGGCCCACCGCACCTGCAGCAAAGTTAAAAGGATCAACGATTCTTCTCACATAAGCTCAAGGCTATGTGGAAAAGAATATAAACAAAAGAGTGGAATTAATAACAGAAGCTTGGGAGATGTCAAAGAATATGGTCTCTTTTGGAACAAGAGCTCATGCTTTTCATGAGTTTCTGCAAGCAGATCTCAAGAACGAGCAAGGTTTCTACCTTGATGCAGTTTACCATTTGGTATTAAAGTTACTGGTATGATAGAATTCAGAAGAAGACAGGAGGATCTCCCTTCCCTGGATCGAATAGACCAACTAAAGGCATGCTAGAAAGAAAAGGTAAAGAACCTTAATGGTATCGTTCAAGCATGTAGCCAGGCCATATCTAGAAGAGACAGAATATTCAAGAAGCTAATTGAGATAGATCTAGCTACCATCACCAATGAAGTCCAGGACCCAAAATTAATATTCAACTCGTTGTTTTTAACCAAGCAAGGATTTGATGATCAAGTTCATATCTATAAAATACTGTCATTTGAAAATTTCTATGGAATTCTTGAATATCGTGAAGATGACGTGAAAAACTAGCTAGCCAGTTATTCAATTAAAACCCAATATATTCAAGAAGCATTGCACAACCTCTCTATTGATCTAAGGGACTTGGAAAGTGAATTCTTCAATATAAAAATACAACATGAAATCAACGTGGCGCCCATGAGGAGCTACATCGAAGAATGGTTCAAAAAAGTTGTCGACCAGATTACCAATGAAGGTCAAAGCCGAGGAAAACCATAAAAGGACATCAACGAGCAAATTACAAGGCATGGGACACCATCATAGTAAGTTGATACTGATCACATTCTTTTGTCTTCATCCAGTTACTCTAACAAAGCTTTAACTGAGGACTGCCAATTTTCTTTTTCTTCTTGCCAGGTCTTGTTGTTTTCCATCACCGACTTTCTTCTTTCTACAAAATTCATTCTTGTACATCTTTGCTTTGTATTCCGCGACAATCCCAATCCCAGTCATTCTAGAAAACACATTTTTATTTCACAGAATATGTACTGAACTATATTTTTTTTTACAAATTCCAAGACAACTATTTTTGGGAAATATTCTCAAATGTATTATGTAACCGAATTTATCTGAATATAAATATTTGAGGTTGTTCTATGGTGATCTTCAATGTTTGGTTTTCTTATTTGAAATTTGTATTTCTTCTTAAAATTAACTCATTTCCCTGTACATGTTCCTGTTTTATATTGTGCATATATTGAAGCTTCTTATATTTCAAAATATGCTTCCATATACAAAATGTTAAGTCATATATTTTTTTCTCTATTGCTTATGGGTTTGAGCAAAAATTGCAAGCCCAAAACACCCTTTAAATTCGAACATGGTTTACATTTGGACCACAAATAATCTATTAAGATACATTAATATGAATACATTTTAAATAAATATAAACAAAATCCCTTTAAACTTGAACCTGACTTTCTCGAGCTCCTGGATTGGCCACGAGTTGCCTGGTTAGCGTACTGCCAGATCCTCATCTCCATCTATATATTCACATCATGAGCCCGACCGACCACCGTCCCTTTCAACACTTAACCAATTATCTCGCCGTGGCGTCCCAACTTAGCGCTATTGAATTCTTATGCCCCGTGTTCCGTGATATACATCTTGCACCCAACACTTCCGTGATATACATTTTTCAACCAACAATTATGTGATACACATTTTTCACCCAGCACTTCCGTCATTTACAATTCGACCCCGGACTACTGGAACTCGCAAGCTTCACTATACCTGGGTTCACAAAACTTTCAAAACATTTATCTCTCTCTTCAATCCCCGCCACATTCCCCCCATCCTCAATGCACATTCATTATGTTTTTACTAGCGACAAATCAACGCACGGGTTCACTTATTGGCATTAACAAGCAAAAAATGTATTCAACAATGATTTATGGGAGTCCGACCGGACCCCAGGTTGGCGCTATTATAAATCTTGTACCCAAAACTTTCATCATCTACAGTTCCGCCATATACATCTTGCACCCAAAACTTCAGTGGTCTACAATTCCTCCACAAATTCGAACATGGTTTACATTTGGACTACAAATAATCTATTAAGATACATTAATATGAATACATTTTAAATAAATATAGACAAAATCTCTTTAAACTTGAACCTGACTTTCTCCAGCTCCTTGATTAGTCACAGGTACCCTAGTTAGCTCATCTCCATCTATATCATCACATCATCAGCTCGATCGACCGCCGTCCCTTTCAACACTTTGCCAATTATCTCACTGTTGGGTCCCAACTTAACGCTATTGAATTCTTATGCCCCTTGTTTCGTGATATACATCTTGCACACATCACTTCCGTGATATTCATTTTGCACCCAACAGTTCTGTGATTTACAATTCGACCCCGGGCTCCTGGAACTCGTTGTTCACAAAAGTTTCAAACCATTTATCACTCTCTTCAATCCCCACCACATTCCCTCCCTTCCCAATGCACATTCATTATGCTTTTACTAGCGACAACTCAACACACAGGTTTGTTATTCAACCACGATTTACGGTAGTCCGACCAACCGTCGTTGCTTTTCATACATAGCCAATTCTATGGTCATCGGTCCTCGAGTTGGCGCAACCGAACTCTCATTCCCCATGTTTCGTGATATACATCTTGCACCCTAAACTTTTGTGATCTACAATTCCATACTTAGCCAACTTTATGGCAACAACCTTCACTATACCCGGGTTCACAAAAATTTCAACCATTTATCGCTCTCTTCAACTCCTGCCACATTCCCGTCCTTCCTAATGCACATTCATTATGCTTTTACTAGCAACAACTCAACACACATGTTTGCTTATTGGCATTAATAAGAAAAAAACGCATTCAACAACGATTTACAGGAGTCCGACCGACCCCCGAGTTGGCGCTATTATAAATCTTGCACCCAAAACTTTCGTCATCTACAATTCAACGATATACATCTTGCACCCAAAACTTCTGTCATCTACAATTCCGCGATATACATATTGCACCCTAAAATTTCACAGTCTACAATTCGTCCACAAATTGGAACATGGTTTACATTTGGACCACAAATAATCTATTAAGATACATTAATATAAATACATTTTAAATAAATATAGACAAAATCTCTTTAAACTTGAACCTGACTTTCTCGAACTCCTGAATTCATCCTATATCGTCACATCATGAGTCCGACCGACTGCGGTCCCTTTCAACACTTAGCCAATTATCTCACCGCAGGGTCGTGACTTAGCACTATTGAATTCTTATGCCCCCTTGTTCCGTGATATACATGTTGCACACAACACTTATGTGGTATACATTTTGCACCCAACACTTCCATGGTATACATTTTGCACCCAACACTTTCGTCATTTACAATTTGACCCTAGGCTCGTGGAACTCACAGGCTTCACTATACTTAGGTTCACAAAAGTTTCAAACCATGTATCACTCTCTTCAATCCCCGCCACATTCCCGCCCTTCCCAATGCACATCTGTTATGCGTTTACTAGTGACAACTCAGCACACAGGTTCACTCATTGGCATTAATAAGCAAAAAAGGCATTCAAGTTTCCCTTTTTCCCGGGTTGGTGCGTGATATACATCTTGCACCCAAAACTTCGGTGATCTACAATTCCATATTTAGCCAACTTTATAGCCGTTGATCCCCGGCTTGGCGCTATTATAAATCTTGCACTCAAAACTTTCGCCATCTACAATTCTGTGATGTACATCTTGCACCCAAAACTTCCGTGCTCTACAATTCCTCTAGCTCGCAAGCTTCACTCTACCCGACTTCACAAATATTTCAAAGCATTTATCATTGCCTTCCATCTTCGCTACTTCCGCACCCTTCCCAATGCACATTGATTATGCTTTTACTAATGACAACTCAACACACATGTTCGAAAAATATTGGCACTACTTTGCTTAGTGACAACTCACCACACAAGTTCGAAAGGATTGGCAATTCACATTAATTATTAAATTACTATTCAATGTAATTTCAATATACCTTCTAATATTTACAATTTTCTTTATCATTCCATTTCTAAAAAACAATTGAACATAACTTTTTAATATTTTTTAAACATCTATTTGAATTACCATTTACTTACCACACTGTTAATTTCTGTTTTTTTAACAATATTCCTCGACTCTCCCCATTTTTCAAAAATCACCTTATAAGCTACTTGGCAGGGACTACGCTGCCGCACAACACTTGTTTTTATAAGATATTTTGCTCGAATAAAAAATCTATATGGTATAGAGTTTTTGTCTTTTAAAAAAAATGTTTATTCAAAATTTTGAGAATGTTATAATTTTTATTACTTTATTTAACATATTAAAGTTTTAAATATAAATTTTATATGCCACTAATTTTTACTCTAATTAAAAATTACATTTGGTCATAGACACTAGGGTTTGACAGTCATGACGAGCTAGGGTTTGGCAGTCGAGGCCACAACAGAGAATAGCATGAGCAACAAGCGGGGGGGCAAAGAAACCCCCTCATACAAACAGGTAGTGGTGGATAGAGGAAAAGGGACAAGCAACATAGTTTTCAAGGCACCAGCTACAGGAACCTTTGGATCAGACCCAGGGAAGCATCAAGAGAGAAGTCGGGACAAAAATGAGACCGGGGAGGAAGTCGCTAAGGAAACTCAGAAAGAGACTCAAGAGACCGCAAAGGCTAATGGAACGGAGGTTCGCAATCCCTGCAAGCCCAAAACAACAATGATACCCAAGGTGGTACTAGAGGACCCACAAACGCAACTCTACAGGGACTAGATGAAGACGCATGTGCTCATATGAAAATTCATGGGGTTATGGCCCACATAACGAACTCGACACAACTGGATTAAATATCACTGGAAGCCAAATGGAGAAGTGGAGCTCCACCTCGGCTCGAAGGGTTTCTTCACAACAGTCTTTATTAACCTAGAGGACAGGGATAGAGTCTTTGAGGGAGGTCCATACTTCCACGCCTCAGCATGACTCTACATGCAACCCTGGAAAAAAAAAAATCCCCGGAGAAAGAAACTTTCAAAAAGGTACCAGTCTGGCTGAGATTTTATTCCCTACCCCTAGACTACTGGTTTCCCTCTACCTTTGAAGCAATAGGAAACAAACTAGGGAAATATGTGAAGACCTCATAAGCCACCCTAAAAGGCAGATACACATCATATGCAAGAATTTGCATAGATATGGACGTTTCTGGAGCACTCCCAGAAGCCATAAGTCTGGAATTTAGGGATGAGGAATGGATCCAAAACATAGATTACGAAAAAATCCCCTTTAGATGTAGAATATGCCATGAACATGGACACTTGATCAGAGAGTGCCCTCTAAACAAAAATCAAGAAGCAACAAATCCCAAAACACAGCAAGACGAGGAAGGGTTTATAACCCCGAACCCCAGGAACAGATCTAATAAAAAGAAAAATAAAACCTCGGCAGGAAATACCTAGGAGTTCCGGAATACAACGGAAGGAAGGGACCAAACAAACAAAGGGACATCAAAAGACAAGGACTCGACAAAAGTTCCAGAAGTCAAAGACCAAGCAACAAAAGAGCCTACCCAACAACCAAACAATACAACAGGTCAGGGGAGTTGCACAACTCCAATGGACGGAGAAACAAAAGACAAAAACACCGCCATAAAAGACGCAGAGGGGGATGCAGAAATGAGCCCGAGCGAAGTAGGTACAGAAGACCCCAATCTCAAAGACTTGGTGGAAAGGGAATGCATAGACCTTCCACACATATTAGAACAACGGAAAAGGCAGGGAGACGACAACGTACCAACAGAGCAACTCGACCGCATCCAATACATGTTCCTTCTATGGGAGGAAGCCAAAGCCAGAGGACAAAAACACACACACGGGGAGATAGGACACCTAGGAGTGAAAGATGGTGAGGGACAATCATAGCTATCACCCAAACAGATGAGGAGGAAAAAAGGAAGGAAATCAAACATCCTAGCACTACAAGATCTAGGAGCGCTACTGATCAACTCAGGTAAGATCAAGAAACTCTTTCCCCACTCTCCCCCACATGTTTAAATGAAGGTCATAACTTGGAATATAAGAGGCCTAAACAACCCAAGAAAACAAAGAATCATGAGGAATAAACTAAAGCAGGAGCAACCGGATCTCTGTTTTATTCAAGAGACAAAATGTACTACAGACAGAATGGAGTCAATCAGTAAACAACATTGGCGCAAGTACAAGATGGTAGCCATCGAAGACCACCAAATGTCAGGCGGAATACTCACGTGGAACCCATAAATCCTAAATTTAATAGCAGTCGAAGCAACCAGGTACACCTTAATGGTGCGCATGCAAATCATAGGAAACACTGAGGAGATTATCTGCACAAATGTGTATGGGCCCCACGGGCCAGAGGAAAAGAAAGGAGTGATCTGAGACCTAGAAGATATAAAAGTCCGAGCCACCAACCTCCACTATATCTTAGCATGGGACTTCAACATTATCACCTCCCTTGCGGAAAAAAAGGGTGGTATGAGAAGACTGGATCGGGAAGCGGAGGAGTTTTCAAATTTTATAGATAGAGTGGAGATGGTAGATCTCCAAACTAAAAATGGCCAGTTCACTTGGAACAACAAATGGATAAACCAGTTTCAGGTAGCTACAAGACTCAATCGATTCCTCATATCGGAGTCAATCATTTTGCAGGGGCTAACCTTAGATTGCAACATCCTACCCTGGGGTGGTTCTGATCATTGGTCAGTGCAACTGGAAGCTGGCTTCCAAACATCACCTAAGAACAAACCCTTCATATTCGAGAAATTCTGGATTGATCACCCAACTTTCAAGGAAAAAATCAAACAGTGGTGGCGGGAGGAGCAACCGGAGAAAGGGACTATAATGTTCAAACTACACAAGAAACTTAAATACATCAAAAATAAACTCAAGGAATAGAACAGGGAGACCTTCGGGAATATAAACACAGAGAAAAACGACATCGAAGAAAAATGAAAAAACTCCAAGAAACTTGCATGCGAGAAGGCTATATGAAGGACCAGAAAAGGGAAGAGCTCCAAATGACCCAAGAGTGGTAGGCATGATGCCAACAGGAGGAAACACTCTGGCGTCAGAAGTCCCGCATCTGATGGCTAAAGGAAGGGGAGTGGAACACCAAGTTCTTCCATAGAACAACCATGGCCAGAAGAGCCCGTAACAAAATCCTGAAGATCAAGGACCAGGATGGAATCAAGCGTGAGTCCTATCAGGAGATCGAAAGCGCTCTGGTTAGACACTTCCACGGGATAGCCCAAGAACCGCATCAAGACAGATTGGAGGCCATTCAGAGGATAACCCAGCATATTCCACGCTTGGTTACAGAGGAACAAAAAATCTTCCTGAACAAACCTATCACCACGGAAGAGGTGGACCAAGCTCTCCAGGAAATGCCCATTTGGAAAGCACCAGGTCCAGATGGATTCACTGTGGAATTCCTCAAAGCCTGCTGGGAAATCGTCAAACATGACATTTATAAGGTAGTAGAGGACTCTAGAAGGTATGCCTCCATCCTTATAGCATTAAATGAAACCATGATCACCCTAATGCCCAAAGAAAATGAAGCCAAAACCTCGGACTGGTATAGACCCATAACACTTTGTAAAGTGATCTACAAGATCATCTCCAAAGTCATAGCAAATAGATTGAAACCCCTCCTACCTTCACTGATCTTGCAAGAACATGCGGGCTTCATGGAAGGTAGACAAATAATGGACAACATCATCCAGGCCCATGAGATCATTCACACCTTAAAAATTCAGAAGAGGGGGGGACTGTTAATACAATTGGACCTAGCAAAAGCTTATGACAAAATTAGTTGGCATTATATGATCAAGACCTTGGAAGCCTTTGGTTTTACCCAGCACTGGATCAGTTGGATTGTTAGTTTAGTATCCACAACAAGCTACTCGCTACTAATCAATGGAGCCCCAGCCAAACCTTTCTGGACCACGAGAGGGATCAAACAAGGAGACCCGTTCTCTCCTTTCTTGTTCATTCTGATGATGGAAGGCCTCAGCCAGAGCATAAAGAACGCAACAATAAATGGGGAAATAATAGGGCTCAAACCTTTTGAAAACTGCCCTACTTCAACCCACCAACAGTTTGTGGATGATACACTACTCCACGACATACCCACGGTCAAGGAAGCCAAAGCCTACAAACCCATCCTAGAAGATTTTGGGGAAGCCTCGGGTGTTGAGATCAACCACTCCAAGTCGATGATCTTTTCCTTTAATACCAATCTAGCTATTCAAAGGAATTTGACCAACATTCTAGGTTTTGAACGGAAAACACTTCCAACCAAGTATTTGGGGATTCCTTTGATAGAAAAAGTATATAAGTTGTCAACTTGGGAAGGAGTAATAAACAGGCTCCAGGAGCGGGTAAAAAACTGGATGTATAGGTCCCTTAACCTAGCCGGCAGACTGATCCTAACCAAGACTGCTTTACAAGCCATCCCAACCTTTATGATGTCAGTCTTCCCCACTCCACAGGGGATTCTACAGAAAATCAGAGCCATCCAGAGGGACTTCCTGTGACGAGGTGCTGAAACCAAGAAAAAATGGGCCCTGGTGGCTTGGGAGAAAGTCTGCAGGCCAAAAAGAAATGAGGGCTTGGGGCTACAAGTTCCACAAATGACCAACAATGCATATGGGGCGAAACTCTGGTGGCGGTGGGTCAAAGAAATGAAAACACCTTGGGTAAAACTATGGAAGGCAAAGTACGCACCGGACACCCGCGACTAGGACAAAATCTTCTTTGGAGGAACCAGGGAAGGCTCAACTATTTGGAACCTAGCCTGGCGCAACAAAGCATGGATTCAGACACACAGTTTTTGGGAAATCGGGAATGGCAGAACAACCAGATTATGGGAGGATGCTTGGCAGCAAGAAACAAAGATGGAAAACCCGGACAGAGGGATACTCCAACAGGACCTCATCACACAAGGAAAAATCAACGTCTATCAATACTGGCACTAGGGAATAGACTGCAATAAATGGAGAATATGGGACAATATTAATCCTCAGAACAATGAGATACCCACAACAACAATAAAAGAGGTGGAGGAGGAACTGGGCAGACGAAAAATAACAGTCATGGAAGGAGAGGACCAGTTCAGGTGGGGAAAAAACGACGGAGGGGAATTCAACCTAAAAGAAGTTCGATACTATATGGCGGACCCAGACCAAGACGACCTGGCGCAAAACTGGGATAAGATCTAGAACATCCCCCAATGGCTAAAGATTAAGATCTTCCAGTGGCTAATATTACACAACCGCATCCTAACTTGGGATAGCCTTAGGAAAAGAGGTTTCACCGGTCCGTCTAGATGTCATCTTTGTCAAACTCAGGAAGAAATAACCAACCATCTCCTTAACGATTATGCCTACACTGCGGAACTGTGGGACTGGGCAGGTATCTTCTGCCAGTCCGACAGGATCCATGGTAACATTGTCGCAACAACCAGGCTCTGGAGAGAAAACTACAGCGACCAAGAAGAGGTGAACTTCTATTGGACCCTCACCCCAAGAATGATCATATGGTCGATATGGAAGGAAAGGAACCAACGCATTTTCAGAAACCAAAGCTGGCCAGAAGGGAAGATCAAGGAAACAATAACCTGCATGATACATGAGACGATGATGAGCCGCAACTGCCAAGAGGGTAGAGCGCAACCCATGGATTCAGACTCCCAAGTCCTAGAGGTTTTCCAACTAGCAGGTGGGCGCAACCCCAATCCAAATAGACAGCAGCCGCAACTCCAAGTAGGTGAGCGCAACTAGAAACCGCCACCTTCAGGCTCCCTCAAGTTGAATTTTGACGGGGCGGTGAAAGGCAACCCAGGAAGAACAGGTTTGGGAGGAGTAATCAGGGATAGTAAAGGGAACATGATACGATTGTACGCTGGAAACCTGGGCAACTCAACCAATAACGTCGCAAAATTCGGAGCCCTGGAGATGGGCCTGGATATTCTCAACCAGGAGGGGATGATGAATGCCATAGTGGAAGGAGACTCCACGCTAGTCATCAACACAGTGAGAAAACTCCAAAACAATACCAGAATAGCTAAAATCCAGAGGCACTGATGATTGTCCTACCTACTGAAAAAAATCCAGGAGCACTTGCGAACAGGGATCACTATGGAGTTATGTTGGGTGAGGAGGTAAGAAAATGGACTGGCATACATAATAGAAAACGAGGGGGTTGAGAACGAAGGTCCAGAACCAGACACAATCTGGTGCAACATCCCGCAAGGCTAATTCTGGGCAAACTGCACCCAACATGTGGAAAAATACTGGGACAACAGGAGTAGTACGGAAGATTATGGCAAGAATGGAGGCACAATAGACACTGAAGGACACGTAGGTCCCAGACAGGAGTTGATGGCCCACCAATCAAATAAGGTTATAAATGTAGACACAGATCACACATCAGGCAAAGGTACAACACCACGGTCCCGTCAATAAAAAGAAGTACAGAAGTTACCCATTGGAAAGAAGAAGAGATAACTCGCAGGCGGCAAAGGATGAAGGATGACAGGTTACACTAAAGCCAAGTAGGAGCACACCTCAACTAAGTATAGAGATGGGACGGGGAAAGGAATGGCGTACAACGAGTAGGAAAAAGCATTGGCGCAGGGATAACTTCAAGATCATCAAGCGCACACACTCTGGAACAAAGGATACTGACGGGCATGAACACCTTGAAGAGCAGGCCATGATTTCAAGGACAAGACTGCAACCGGGTTGGCTCCATAAAGGCAAGGACACCAAAATTTACCATAGAACGAGGCATCGCAATTACAGGGGCCACCTTACTTATCAGAAGGGGGTGAAACGGAACAGGGAAAGAACCCAACGTAAGAACCACCACCTGCAAGTGAAGATGGTATGCATGAAGAAAACCAATAGCAAGAGAGGCCCCTAGGGGAAGGAACCTCCACAGAACGCCCGATGGAAGACAAGAATCGAACAGGCGGCCAAGGAAGAAAAGAGCACCTTCCACACGAAGATAGACACCAAGGGGAAGAAGATCATTAAAAGATGGGAGGTCGAAATCAACAACGCCCGCAGGGGCAAAGCCTGGTCAACACTAACCCAGGAAGCAGGGGGAATACGGGACCCTGGAGCCACACAACCGAGGTTAACCCTCTACCACAAGACGGTGGAGGAAGCTTGGAGAACCAAAATGTTGATAGGAAAGATGTGTGTGGACCAGAGGGAGACCAACAGAATGGAAACCAAAGAGTAGAAGAAAGAGTCTACAGGAATTTTCAACTGCCTCAATAACCTTGAGGCGGGGGTAAAAAGGATGGTGGAGGACCAGAAAAGACAACAAGAGAAACTAGAGTGGATGGCAGGGCAATTTCATCTCTATCTACGCTACATCCACCATATAGATATCACTCCAGCCGACAGAAATGGAACCCCAACATGCATAAGAAAGCTACGTCTGGTGGAATAGAGGGAGGAGGACACGACACAACAGGAAGGGGATGAAGAGCACCCCATAAACCTAGACTAGCCCAGATCATGTCTCTCAGAGTAGGATCTAACCCCACTATGTTTATACTTTTTGTTTTCTTTTGAGGAAGTTTTGTAGATTGGATTATGGTAGCTTGGGTTGGTTTCCCGTGGTGGCGACCTAGAGACTTCTTGTTTATCTTCAGATACTGCATTCCAGGGACCCCGGATCTAGTTTTTGTTCAGGCAGATCTTGGGAGTCCAAGCATCAGTTTTGTACTATAACCTTATAATGCAATATAGATTCACACACTCATTTACAAAAAAAATAAAAAATTACTCTAATTAAATTTTTCATTTTTTAATGAAACTGAAAAACTAAAATCCTCTTAATGTTAATAAACCAAAACATTATATATATATATATATTAATAATAATAATAATTTAAATAATTTATTTATCATATAATTAATGATGAATTAAGTTTTCAGAGTTAATTCAAATGATCATGAGTTAAACGTAAGACTTCTTATCTTTCTTTTAAAATTGGGGAAGTTATGAGTTCAAGTCTCTTAATATATTAGGAGTTAGGTTCCATAATCACAATCCATCACCTAAAATGTTTTACAAGAGTTCATTTGAAAAGTTTTTTTAATATTAATATTAAAAAAATTCAAATTCATAAAATGTTCAAATAATTTTAAAATTTAATAAAATTCTACAAAGATGTAACTGTAACAAATTTATTTGCTAAAAATGTTTCAACTTCCATCCTTATATTCTATATATCATTGGATATGAAATACACCATTGTGTACATAATGTCGTTTTCCATTATTAATGATTGATAATTTTATCCTTTATAAAAAGACAAATCTCACACTAATGTTTTTTTATCTAACCAAAATAGATATGCATTGTGAAGGTAATATATTCTTCCTTTTTCATAAGCAATTATTGGAGGGAAAACCCGGATTACATTCTCTCCATTGTGCATGAGTAGTACTAACATATTTTCAAAGTTTGTGGGTTGTGCATAATTATTACATTAAAATATTTTCTTTAGAATTTCTAATTTTGGAGGTTATTTGAAAATTTTAATTTTGAAGATGTCAAGTTAATAGTTTATGTATATATTTACATTATTACAAGTTTTAAGTGTTTCATAATTACTTTAATTTTTCGTTTTCCAATTATATATAATTTTTAAATTAAAATATTTTTAAGAAATGAGTATAAACAACTTTATTGCTAATTTTATTTGTTGATTTAAACAACAAGCTTGCTCTTTCTAAATCAAATTAACTTTTCTTAATCAAAATTTACTTTCACATTTTATAAATACAATTTATCTTCTCATTAACCATAACATCCATAAAGTGAATAATATTATAAAAACACATTATAACATTTTCACATTTTATAAATACAATTTATCTTCTCATTAACCATAACATCCATAAAGTGAATAATATTATAAAAACACATTATAACATAGACAAAATATTTATTTTCTTATGACAAAATGTTTATTTATTATTATTTTTTTAATAATAATGATTACATTTAAATTAAAACAAAAAATATTATAAAAACACATTATAACATAGACAAAATATTTATTTTCTTATGACAAAATGTTTATTTATTATTATTTTTTTAATAATAATGATTACATTTAAATTAAAACAAAAACAATTTGGGTTGCATCCATACAACTTGTTACAACACTAAGTGAAACAAAAGTCTATTGTCCTAATCTAAAGGAAAAAAAGGTGAGTTGGAAGGCAAACACTTCTCGTCCCTCATTGACAAAGTCTATTTATCTTTTTGCGCTCATTGACACAACAACTTAGATATTGCTTGACAAAATGATTGTCTAAAATGGTATATAAAAAGAAAACACCTAATTTTCAAACAATCTTTGTAGAGAAAAATCTAATTTCCTAGGCAAACATTACTAACCCAAAGCTTTGTTGAGTTCAATGTTTTTTTTTTAAGATTTTTGTTTTTTTTTCACTCTTTTTTTTCAAAAAAGAAAATTTGTTCAAATTATATTAGTGATATAATTTTTTACATTGCAGTGCACTTCAAAACATAGTTTGATGTACTTTCGAAAATGCATGAAAAGGAACATAAGCTTCAATACTTTCAATTTTAATATATCATTCTAACAATACAAACTGATAGAGTAGTATTCTGAAAGGGCCCATCTCAAAAAAAAAAAGAACTCTAATCCACATATGCCAAAATCATTACTTCTCAAAAAGCAATACTAGTGAATATAATAGATTTCCTTTGGACCTTCAATCCCCCTAAACCAACGAACATAGGAAACATGTCCTTCTAGTTCTCCTATTGCTTGCTTGGATAGGGTATCTACTTCAATGTTGAAGTGCATGTAAACATGGTGAAAAGTGATATTCTGAAACCTTTTTAAGAGGATTTGTATCATATTTTTCCATCCTTCAAGGGCACTTACCTGGAGTCTGCCCTTACTCGAGAGACAGTTGAGGATCACCCTGGAATCTCCCATAACCCGAAGATTGTAATAAGGCACCAAATCTGCAATCACAAGTGTGGCCCATGCAACAAGTAATTCTGCGCTAGAATTTGAACCACTTCCACAGTTAAACATCCATCTAATAATGGTAGAATATTGAGCTTTAATAATTCCACCCGCCCCAGCAAGAGCTCCATTAATTTGTGAAGCCCCATCAAACCACGCAAAAGAATCGACTGATATGATATAGAGATAGCTTTTGGAGGTTTATCTTTCACAGGGCCTGAGGAACAATTTTTTTCCACTCATGGTGAGTGGGGAGTTGAACATCCATTTAACAATGCCATCATATGAAACGATTTAAAGGTTTGAGTTTAGCACTTCTTGGGTAAGGAGGGTCGACTTCTTTTCTGGTTTCATTGAGTCGTTTCATCTTTTTCTAGCTCCTCATTTTTCTTGTGCTTATCATTTTCGTTGTGATCTTTTTTTATTAACTGAAGGTGACAAAACCTATCATAACTTAGTTGTCAATTGATAGTGGGGACAACCATCACAGGTTGTTATTTGTGTATGAGGTCGACTCGTCACTGTTATTGAAGGAAAACCATGCTACTTGAAATAACTTGTTGGTGATCCATAAGGGTGCAAACTTTCACTATTGTCAGATGTCTCTAGGTATTGGGCCATTAACCTATATTCTTGTGTTTGAGAAAAATAAGCTCTTAACCAATCAGAAGCAATTTTAAGTCTTCCTTCATAACCAAAATTTGCATACTTAATACAATCTCTTTATCAAAATAATAATATATGGTTCTAGGTTAGGGTTGTTTTAGATTCAAATTTTAATGAGCATAAACTTTTATGACTTAATAATAAAGTTTAACAATAATATTTAATTAAATAAAAGGAACTTAATAATAAAATAAGTAAAATAAATTCAATTTAATTTAATTTTTTTTTTAAGTAAAAAGTGGAACCTGCTATATTAGATAGACAAAAAAAATTACAGAGTGTACAAAAGTGTAGGTCTGGAACCACCCAAAATGCTGCCGATTATCGAAAACCAGCATATATAGAGGGCGAGTAGCAGTGGCATGAAAAACATAATAATAGAGTGGCATATGTCCTGCCCGGAGGAAACCAGGACAGATGCAAAATGTCTAAGTACACATATAACAGTGAAATAATAAAACTAGGAACTAAGAAGACATAAAAAGCTAGGAACCGAAATAGCATATGAAACCTAGGTGCCTGGTGACCTGTCATCCTTGCTACTCTGCCACGTGGACCCTGCCAGGATGGCAAAAGCTTGCGCGCAGAGGGGGCATTTCCGCTTGGCTGGCGCATTGGAGAACGCGTCAAAGAGCATGTCCATGCGTTGGCCCATGAGGAGAGCCCGATGTTCCAGATCCGACAGGTGCCCACGAAGGTCAAACAATAGAGCCAGGTGCTCATCCCGGATGAGTGAGCCATACTGGATGCCACCCACGTCCATCGCCGCTTCAGAGCCCCCTTCGAACGTCATCTGCTCCACAGTAGTCGTTGCACCCTTCAAGCCTTCTTCGAACGCCTGTGCGCCAAGGAAGCTGCAAGTTTCGTCACCAGGCCAGGGAATTTCCTCCACGATACAATCGGGTGTTTCATCTAACAGGGTCGGATTGAGCTTGCAGGCTTCCAGGTGGGTCGCCACTCGAGTCTTCTCGGAAATTGACGGGTCTTCCATAGACAAGTCCTGTAACACACCCACTAAAGGAAATCAAATTTTTGCGGTCCTCTGTCGGACTCGAACCCCTAAATAACCATGGAGGCCCAGCGTAAGCTGGCTCCTTCTTCTTCCCACGTGATCGAGGGTTATATTCACTGTTCAATTTGAACG
>ML818239.1:106867-117086 GCA_009831015.1 Picea engelmannii
AACCATGTTAAGGGTTGGTGTGGCTCAGGCCGGGTGCGATCCCCGGGTGATTTTGACGGCTTAGATGCCCCTGAGTCGCGGTTTCTCAAGCCACAGGTTAATCGCAGGTCCTGCACAAATTAACAAACAAAAAAAAATTATTTGATGATTTTATTACAAAACATAAAATTACACATCTTACTAAATCTAGAGCCTTATTTTGGTTAAACCTCCAACAAACTTTAAAAATAAATGCAACAGTCTGCACACAACATTTGGGATGATTAGCCGTTTTTAAAAGCTCCCAGCGAAGATCGAACTCGCGACCTTTCGCCTACTAAGCGAACGCACTAACACTATGAAGATAGTGACAACTGACGATTTTACTAAATTTCAATTAAATTATGAAGAGTTCAATAGAAGCGTGATGTGTTTTTAACGAAGGAACACTCACAAATTCGCTTAACCAAATACTTATGTGAATGGTTTAACCTTTGAATATCACTTTATTCATGGAGATTTGTTTTGTTGTATATTTTTTGGTATAGAAAATTTTATATTTTGATGTTATGTTAAGGGGAGCAATTGTAGGGAGTGTAGGGAGTGGTACCTCCTACTAATATAATGATTGATTAGATGTGGTGACAGTATGCTTGCTACTCAGTGTTTTTATTCTCTTTGTAAAAAAATAAAAAAATCTCTCACTGATATTATTTCACAGTGCCTTTTTCACATATCTTCATGAAACTTTCATTACAATGTTGAATATGCCTAACATTTAATGTTCCTTGAAATTTCTTTTTTCATTACAATGTTGAATATGCCTAACATTTAATGTTCCTTGAAATTTCTTTTATGACATAAATATCTCTCCCTATTTACCAATGTAAATCTATCTTAACTATGGGTCTATTAAGCATCAAGAGGGATTTGTGTGTGTGTGTGTAAGCGCAGTAGGTTAGCTCAGGTGGTTGAGTGCTTTGAGCTTCATGTAGGAACTCTCAAGGCCAATTCCCCACATCTATTCCCTCTATTGTTTGTTTCACTTAATGTCTCTATCGGGTTAGGCATAGTAATCAACATCAACATGTTTGCATTAGGTACCATCTACAAATGTGAGGAAGTCCTAAGGATTTTTCTCGTGAGGTTTTCCCTCAAAAAAAATGCGTGTGTTTGTGTTTTACCATGGAAAACTTCGTCAAGGAAACCCTCGAAGCAATTCCTTACATTATGTGAATGGCATCTGGGGTGAATGTCATCGACGAACAACATGTATGCCTAACCTTGAGGGACCCATGTGGATTTGACCTTCATACCTCCTTGACCATTATGACTGGGTTACCTTAATCAAGTGAATCATTTGCCAAGGCACGTTGTTGATGTGGAGGTCGTAGATCATAGGTTCAAATTTGGTTGAGTCTCTTGGTGTTATCAACCACTATTGTGACTTGCAATCGAGTCATCCTCCATTTAAATATTTTGAGGGAAGAAGGAAAAATCTTGCGAAGTTTTTTTTCCTGTTTATCCATGTATGTATGCATTTACATCATCAATACAATTACGAACTGCAAAACTTAAGCATGCCATATATGAGCAAAGAAGATGGCAACTCGGCCTAGAGACTAAACATGTAACACTGAACTCAATTTGAAGTGGAAAAGGAAGTGTAGGAATATTCCTAACATTTTAAACTCCGGAAAAAAAAGACGACAAGCCAATCACTATAGTCCTTGCGTCATAATCTTCTTTTCCCTTTCCCTCTATGTTGGCCTTGGCAACATTGGGTGAATATGTTTATAATTGAAGATACCACTTACTTCAGGACCACGATTATGATAATCTACATACATGAAATGGATCAATTGTAATATGGATGTAATATGGATTTGAGAATGCTTTTGTAATAGCTAATTCCCTTTGTCTATGGGTTGAATGGTGGTTCCTTCACCCATTGAAACCAACCATGCAATGAAAACTTACCTAGCATGACTTATAAACTATTTATTATCTTTAGGATTATAATACAAATTACTTTGTATAGAGTAAATGCATCTTGTGACGTACTATGAACTTCCATAGGTTCAGTTTTCTTCTTTCTCCACTTTATTATCTTTCTTACTCTTCTTACATTATTTTAATATATTTTTTTTTTTCTATAATAGGCGTTAAACCTCTTTCTCCCTATATAGATAAGGCTTTATCTCCTCTTATTGTTAGGATTAGGGTTAAGGTTTTTTATTCTCCTTATCATTTTTGAATCTTTTTTGAAAGCTTTACATTTCTAGCTCCATGTGTGTTAGTAATATGGTGGATTGCATGGTTTCTATTTGCTGTTGAAGTGGGAAAAACAAGATCTCGTCGAGAGCATAACTTTTGCACACAAATTCTAATTGGGGTACTGTTTTTTTGTTAGAAAGAGACTTGATAAAATTTATAATGGGGAAATTTGGGTTTGCTTAATTTCCTCTTGTTTGGACCCCAAAAAACGCTAGGAAGGACTTGAAATGAGCCCCAAAAGTTTAAGACCCAAAATCACCAAATTCAAGATATGTCTTAAAGATGACCCCAACATGTTCAGAACTATGACTTTCCCACTCCATAAAAAAAATCATGAAAGGAGGAGGCTTTTGGTACTCAAAATATTTAAATCTTAAAGAGATGGGAAACAAATTCCTTGATAGTTCTCCTCTGTAATATCCCCAACAACGATCTACTAGGGTATTAATATTTGTTGTTCTATGTATGTATTGTTGGTTATGTGTTTGGTCAAACACATTGCATGACAAATATTGGAATGTTGCAATTTAATTGACAACTTCTCCTATCATATAGTTATTCTGTCAAACATATAGCATACATTCATATGCTCATAAACATGGAAAAAGACCTCATGGAATTTTATTATGGGTGGAATCTGATACACAACAATAACATAGTCGTAATGGTTGCTACAACAGCTGCAAAACAATAACCAACACTACAAAATGCAAGTGAAACCTAATGTAAATGTCAGAGTATCATCCAACAACGTTGCTCAGTTGATCCAAGGCCTTTGTAGCCTCACACAGTTTGCTCCAGCACTGTTTGTTCTACAAATGGGCTCCTAATCCTCTTATAACCTTCATGGATCAAACCCTAAGGGCATGTTACTTACCACCAAACCCCCACGACTTGGAAATAATGGAGTAAGCGCCAGTTACAAGTGTCAGTTCTAAGAGTGAGTTCGTAGTTGAGAGTCTAGTTGTCTTTGCTTTGCATGTAACCGACTCAGTAGAATCTTTTCCTATTTAAGAATATAATCTGTCTTCATTGAATAATAGAGAAGTGAGTGTAGCCTCACCGTGTGTTTGTTTCGCATATTTTATCTTGGTATCAGAGCCACGGGGAGAGGTGCATAAATTTATGGAGGTCTGCAAGTCCCTCCTCTGATAGGGTGCGACGACACACTACTCGAACTTGTGCATCGAAAACCATAAAATTTCCGCAGTCCAGCTGCAATCAGGGCTGGAATTTGACGTCGTGTGGGACGTATGTTTTATTTCAACCCGTATTTGACACGTAGATAAAAAATCTCACGTCAATAATGACATGCATTAAAATGCCAAACACTTCAAATTGACGTTTAAATACATAGATTGCCCGTCAAAATTTATAGTAGGTATTTAGTATTACATAAACCATCTTAACCACCTTATAGGTATTTATTGGTTAAATTTAAATTTAAAATATTTAAATTGTATAATACAATATTATTATTAATGTTTTATTATTATTGTGAGGTTGTTATTTGTCATTGAATATATATATTTTAAAATTTTCAATATTTTTATAATATAGTTATATTAAAGACTGTGACTTGTGACTCGTAATTTCTAAGTATGGTTATCTTGTATTAGTTGGTAGAATTATTTTATAGTAACATATAATAATAATAATAATGAGATATTTATAGCAAGGTGGCATGGTGAACGATTTTGTTGATGACATGTGGACAATATTAGTTGAGGGAGTAAATGAACAATGAAGGTGCTCACATTCCAAGGGTGGAGCCTGTCTTCTCCACTCTAGCCCCCAAGATTGCCATTTGCAATTGTGAGTGCTTGGGTAGCGGGTTTTCTCCTCTCTGAAGTTATGGCTTCATTCTAAGCAAGTGAAACCCAAACCCTACCAGGATCCAAGGATTAAATAGACGGAAACAATGGCTACATTCATACTCTGTATTTAAAATCAATGTTTTCTTGTTTTCCATGATTATTTGTGATTCGTCATGGTTTTTCCTCTTTTAATGAGTAATCCTTGTTTCATTCACTTGGTTAATCCTTGGTTAATAGAAAATACCCTTTAATTCACTGTTTTTCTTGGATTGGTTCTATGTAGGGCACCAGGTTGGACACAGTGATTTACTATAGTATAGTATAGTGAGTGTTGTTGAGGATAATATTCTTGTTAAATTTAAAAGGAGACATAAATCATATTTCTATTCCAGAAATCCTATTTAATTCACTGCTTTTCTTGAATTGGAAGGGTAGACACTATATTCTTGTTAAAGTTTAAATGAAACATAAACCATATTTCTATTTAGGAAATCCCCTTTAATTCAGGGCTTTTCTTAGATTGGTTCAATCTAGGGTACGAACACAATCATTTATTTTATAGCATAGTAGAGTGATTGTTGTTGTTGTGGATTAAAGTTAAAAGGAGACATCATATTTTACCTCTGCAATTATTTTGAATTGTGAAAACATGTGTGATTTGAATATAGAAATTCTAACATTCCTAAATTAAATTTTGTAATCCTCTGCTATTGATATACATATTTCAATGGCATATGAGAATAAGCTATAATTTTATAATCTTGTACTACAAGTAGGCATATTTGACCATAGACTTGAGATTGTAAATAAATCTCTACCCTTGATACATATATGCTTAAGCTCAAATGAAATTTCTCTTCTATTGATATTGACCTTCATATGCCATAGGCATACATTCCAACATTCAAAACTCTTTAAAACTAGATTTTGGAGCTATGTATTATGTAATATTCCACAATATTGTTTTGATAATATAAATTAAGTTACAACCTAGAATATCAATGATTTTTTTGAGTTTGTTTTTTATTTTTATTTTATTAAAGAAAATTGTATAGTCAAAATACAAAAAAATTATAACAACGAAATTTTAATATAACATACAAAATAATTTGACACTTATGGTTTTGCCTAAAACGTAAAGTGACAGGCATGAAAATAAAATAACCGTCATCAAATTTTCACTTGACGGGCAGGGGAAATTTGAAATTCCAGGCCTGGTTGCAATTACAGTGCGGAAGGCTTCAAATATTTCCGCACCCAAATTAATCGGGAGGTGCAGACTCCCCGCAGTCCACAGAAGAGTGAGGTGCGGAAACGTATGAGATTTTTGTAGGCTAAGACAAGCGTGAGGTGCGGAAATTCCTATGGAGGCAAATCGTGAAGTTTAAAAATGATTGCATGCATGGAGTTTATTGTTATTGCTGCTGAGTTTGAAGGCGTACTCGGATTTGTTGTGTTTGTGTGGACGGATCATGTAGAAGAGGTCGTGAGGGGACTCTGCGTGAGGTCTGACCTGTTACTCATCGTGAACATTGAAGCGTGAGGTTATAGTTTCAGTTTATTTGTTGGAGCATTGAAGTTGCATGCCACGATTTGAGTGAGTTTGAAAATCATTTGCATGTGTGGGTTATAAATTTTTTATCAAAAATGGAGTGGAGTTTTTTTTTTTCAATTGAAGCGTGAAGTGAAGAGTGAGTTATTAAGTGAAGAGCGGAGTTATAAAGGATATATTTTTTAATTAAAAGTGGATAAAGTGAATGCATGTTTAAGATTTATTATTAAAGATGGATGCATGTGGAGTTTAAACTTTATATGGACTATAAAGTTTATTATTTTGAAGTGAATTTTTATTCAAAGTGATTTTTTATTAAAAGTGGATATATTTGAAGTATAAACTTTAAAAGTGGATGTTAAAGTTTATTCAAGAGAATATTATTTGTGAGGTTTTGTGTGTGAAAGCTGAGAGCCGAGACTGAGATGGATCGGTGGTATCCGAAGGCAGAGCGACAGAAAATTGCATGTCCTTGGTGATTCACTTGCAAAGACTAAATTGCAGCAATGGTGAATCTCCTAGCAAAGACCTACCTCAACGAAGCCAACAAGTTAGATGGTTCGAACTTCATTAACTGGAAATTCAAGATGCAGATGCTCATGGAAGGCTATGGTGTCTGGAACATTGTGAAGGGAACTGAACTGAAACCTGATGCAGTTGTCGGTGCGATAGCAGCACAGATCCAAGATTGGGAGAAACGCAAAAACAAGGGAAAGGTATTGTTGCGCATGTCAGTTAAAGATAGCGTAATTCCACATATTAGAGACGCTACAACTTCTGCTGCAACATGGACAACGCTTAAAGCATTGTATGAAACTAGCAACACAAATCACATTTTGTTCCTGAAAACTAAATTGCTAGGCATTAAAATGGATGGAAATGAATATGTCAGTTCATTTTTGGGTCGTATTAAAGAGGTGAAAGACAAGATAGTAAATATAGGGGAAATTGTTTCCAACACTGACTGGTCACTATTGCCTTAAATGGTATGCTAGAAGATTATCATATGTTCATAACAGGTCTTGCAGCAAGGGAGAAACCTCCCATGTTTGAAGAACTGACAGGTAGTTTGTTACAAGAGGAAGAGAGGCGCGAGAATCTGAAGCCTCGGAAGAAAGATTTGGCACTGTGGTCAAATACGAGATCTGTGAGAGGGAGATCAGGAGAAAGAGGCATAGGAGGCAGTTCATGGCAGAGAGGCGATTCATGGAAGAGAGTCAGTTCATCACAAAGAAGACAATCTCCAAATCAAGGTATGCAATTTGACAGGAATGAGTCAAAGAGTTGTTTTTATTGTGGTCGACCTGGACATATTATTAAAGATTGTCATAAGAAGAAGAGTGATGAGGCTAGGAATAAACCTAGAACACATTCAGGTCATTATGCAGAAAAATCATCAAATCATGATCTCAGATTATTTATTGCTAGTAATGATATTGATGAACCCTCAAATTTTGAATCACGGGATCTTAGGCTGTTTGTGTCTAACGCTGCTTTATCTGCTGAAACGAATGATTATGATGCCTGGTTTGTGGATTCCGGAGCATCAATACATATGACTTGTAATAAAAATTGGTATGCTAATTTTAAACAAACAAAGAATGGTGTCAGTATATAACTTGGAGATGACCACGCTCATCAGATCAAGGGATATGGAGACATTCCTGTGACATTGTCGAATGGTACAGTTCGTCACATTCACAATGTTGTTTATGTGCCAGGAAAAAAGAAAAATTTGATCTTTGTGTCCACCATTACAAATCGGAACTTGAAGGTTGAATTCTTCAAGAATTATTGCGTAGTGAAGGATCTGTTGGACCACTTCCAAACTATTGCAACAGAAGTCAGAGAAGGATTCCTATACAAACTTGATGTTACCAGCAAAGCACATCATGCACTGACTTCTGCAACTGTGCCAACAGAGATTCTTTGGCATCAAAGGTATGGCCACATCAATCATCCTGATTTATTGTTATTACAGAAAAAGAATATGGTTGAAGGACTTCCCATGTTAAAGAATGAGAACGTTGTGTGTGATGGATGTGCATTAGGAAAGATGCACAGAGATGAATTCCCCTCTAATCCTGATAAGAAAAAGAGAGATGTGTTAGATCTTGTGCAAACTGATGTTTTTGGGCCTATGCAGACTCGGTCTTTAGGAGGTGCATTTTACTTTCTGTTATTTATTGATGATTGCACGAGATACACATGGGTTTACTTCCTTAGAAAAAAAAGTGATGTTTTCGAGTACTTTAAGGAATTCAGAACCATGGTGGAAAAGAAGACAGGAAAATCCATCAAAATCCTCCGTTCAGATCAAGGGGGAGAGTATAAATCAGGGGACTTCAACAAATATTGCAAAGATCATGGAATAGTACAGTAGTTTACAGTACCTCACACTCCACAGCAGAACGGAGTCACTAAAAGGAAAAACAAAACTCTGGTAGAGTGTGCACACAATTTGATGAAAGGTAAGAATCTCTCAAATGCATTTTGGGCTGAAGCCATAAATACTGCAGTTTATTTAAAGAATAGAAGTCTAACAAGGTGTCTTGATAATGTTACTCCTTTCGAGGCCTTGTATGGTTCAAAACCTGCAGTTCATAATTTGAAAGTATTTGGGTGTAAGGCTTTTGCTCATATTCCAAAGGGGAATAGGAGGAAATTGGATGCTAAAGCCATTAAATGTATTTTCATTGGGTATTGTTCTGAATTTAAAGCATACAAACTATTTGATCCTGCTACTCACAAAGTATTTGCAAGTAAAGATGTACATTTCCATGAGCAAGAAGCAGGAAATCATGACGACAACAGTCATGAGGAATGGCAGAGACTTCTTGATGAAGGAGTTAAAGAAGAGTAGCAACAGTAGCATCCCACACAGCAACAACAGTAGCATCCCACACAGCAGCAGCAGCAACAACCATCCTCGCAGTGACAGCAGCAACATCAGCAAGAAGGACTCGGTGATATGGACAATTCAAGCAATCACAGTTCACCTAGAGGTGAAGACAGATATTCACAAAGTGGGGAGGAAGATAATCAGTTGAGAAGATCTTCACAACAGATTCGGCTTCCTGAGAGGTATAAAGACTATGCCCTAATGAGTACCATTTCAAATGTCATAGAACCAATGAGTTTTGATGAAACTAATGAACATGATGAATGGCGAAATGCAATGGAGGAAGAATATGAATCTATAATGAAAAACAATACTTGGGAATTGACTGAATTGCCTAAACATAAGAAGCCCATTGGATGCAAATGGATACACAAACCCAAGTTTAAATCAGATGGTAGTATAGATAAGTATAAGGCTAGACTGGTGGCAAAGGGGTATTCACAAACATAAGGTATTGATTATGCTAAAACATTTGCACCAGTAGCTAAGTTGAATACTATCAGAATGTTAATTGCTTTAGCTACAAAGTACCATTGGAAGCTACACTAGTTAGATGTTAAATCTGCATTTTTGAATGGTGAGTTAAAGGAAGAGGTTACCTTACTCAACCTGAATGGTTTGTGGAAAAAGGGCATGAACACTTAGTGTGTAAGTTAAAGAAAGCATTGTATGGACTAAACAGGCACCTAGGTCATGGTATGAGAAGATAGATTCTTTCTTTCTTCAACAGGGTTTTATGAGGAGCAAAAGTGATCCAAATCTGTATACCAAATTTGATGAGGAGGGGTATATAGCATCGATTTCCTTATATGTTGATGATTTGATAATTACAGGAAATGCAGAGAAATTAATTGATGAAATCAAGGAGCAGTTGTCACAGGTATTTGAAATGAAATATTTTGGTGAGTTACATTACTGCCTAGGTCTTGAAGTTTGGAGAAATGCAGGCCAAACTTTTGTTTTTCAGAGCAAGTATATCAGAGAAATACTTAAGAGATTCAAAATGGATCAGTGTAAGTCTTCTATTGTTCCCATGCAGCAGAATGTGAAACTTTCTTTTGATGATGGTTCAAAGGAGGTGAATGGCACTGTGTATAGACAGATGGTGGGTAGTTTGAATTATCTCACCACAACCAGATCTGATATTTCATATTTTGTGAGTGTGTTAAGTCAGTTTATGGCAAAACCTCATGAAATCCATCGGAATGCAGCAAACGCATTACTCTGGTATCTAAAAGGAACACTTGATTATGGTATTAAATATACTGATGCATCTAATGTTGAGTTGACAGGTTACTCAGATTCTGATTGGGTTGGCAATCCAGATGATCGAAGATCAACCACTGGATATGTGTTTGGCATTGGATCCGGGGTTGTTTCATGGAGCAGTAAAAAGCAACCTACTGTATCTTTGTCTTCTACTGAAGAAGAATATAAAGCCTTGTGTGCAGCAACTTGTGAAGTTGTTTGGTTAAGAAGACTTCTTCAAGATGTTGGAGAAGAACGATAGGAACCTACGATGATCAAATGTGATAATAAAAGTACAATCAATATTGAGAAGAATCCAATTTTTTATGCAAGGAAAAAGCATGTCGAAGCTCAGTTTCATTTTGTTAGAGAAACGTTGCAGTCAAATGAAATAGCTCTTATGTATTGTAATACTAGTGAAAATGTTGCTGATATTTTCACTAA
>ML818240.1:21703-37009 GCA_009831015.1 Picea engelmannii
AAACTACGAGAAGTTCACACCCTAAGTGTGGGTGTCCTACGAGAATGAGGGATTCTCGCACCCTAGGCCATAGGCAGCCTGTGAACTCACCTCAAAAATATGTTTTTGGACAGAGACAAGAGCCACTTTTTCTCAGGCAAAAAGTCCTTGTTGGGAGCCTGAATACATCACTGTTGAGACATCACCATAGTGACCAAAATCATGTGTAAAATAATTCCCCCCAAAGTATGAGGCCAAAATTTGTGACAGTCGAAATACTTTGTAAACTGCGTGTGTGTGTCAGAAACCAGGAGTGCACCTAATCGGAAACCTGGAAACAACCAAGCATATGAAGAATATAATACCAGTTCTAAGGTAGGCATTCCCATACTTAGATCACAGACGGATGACATCATGAACATAGGTCATGGCCACCAATCATACACTGTGGATCCATGCCATCAAAAATACTGCATAGACACCAGGAATACACTGTGGATCTATGCGAGAAGACTCGAATTAAGACGACATATCCACATGACATACAAAGTGGATCTATGTGTCGATGCAAATCATACATACTCCATCGCAGCCTGGATCAAAAGATGGGACCCAGGGTCTTCAATCCCGTCACCCGAAAGTACGAATCTAGCCATGTGATTACATGTGCTGAAGTCGAACATGGTAGAAACCACTTGATTACCGGTCGTTGATGAAACCGTTAACAAGTGTGATGAAAATCACCATTAATGTCAATGACTCCCAAGGTACACTAGTAAAATCCAACGAATGTGAATAGATGAGCTGAGGTCGAACATTCGACGAAATCTCTCGATCAGGGGTCAATAATGAAAACCCACTGTCGAAAGTGAGGAAACCTATCATTGAGGCATGCAAGTTCCATGGTACCAAATAATTTCTAAGTCTCGTTTTCAAATAATGAGTTGGAGTCGACGGAACAAGACTCATCATAGGAGGGCCTTGATGTATCCCCCATCAATGACACAAAACAAGTAACAAATTTTGAAGGTGAAATAGAGTATGAATATAGGTTGAAATGGACACAGGGAAGGCCGACTTGGTAAGAATAGACAACTGTATATGGCCGACTAGTTTGGATGAACTTCTCTTGAACATATGAATGACATGACCAAGGACTTGGCAGCACTAACTCAGAGACAACCCAGGATATGACCTTGTAGCAAGTCGAATGAGAGACAAATGGATTTCCCAAACCGGCTTCAAATAATGAATAGGGGGTGTCATGTTCAATTGCGACACTTACTGCCATTAATATGAATATGAAAACACATCCCTTTCCTAAATTTTCCCCCACCATTTCTCGCGAGTACCTCTTTATTTTTACGCAAGCTTGAGGAGGATAACATATGCTTGTTGATGTAATCTCATCCTTTGGATGAGTCCCCTGAAGTATGTTTAACGAACCCTAGGAAGGAGTGTTTCGGTCCCATTACGGGTCCTTCAATGTTTGTTTAACGAGTCAAAAGATAGAAAACTTGAGGGTTTTTCATGTTTTTAGAGTCTGAAAAACACTTAAAGAGAACTCTCTCAGTTTCTTTTTCGTAAAATAGTTTGACAGGACCAAAAAAGTGATAAAATATTTCCCATCGAACGTTTTGTTCAGATACTTTTACGAGCTTGAACAGAACAAGGTCACTTGTCAATCTTTTCATTTTTATGGAGTGTGAAAAGAGCTTAAAGGATACTCCTTTGTGTTCGTCATTTTCGTGTTACCATGATGAGCATGAAAAGACGAGAAAAGTATACTCGGTTACGTTCTCATGTATTTTTGAGCGTGAGAACGAACGAAGATTGAGCTCGAGGTTTTTCTAAAAATCATAAAAAGCAGTCGTACATGCGACAAAAAGGGAAAAACATCCATACTCCTTCTCATGGATTTCAAAGTCACTATATCTGCAAAAATTCACACTCATAGGACTATTAGGCATTAGGTTTGATGGGAAAAACAATATAAAAAATCAACAAGAATGGAAAAAAGTAAATAAATAAGGGTAAAAAGGGATTTTACCATTTTCATTGTGATTTTGCCAAGAACTTTGCCCAAAAAAACTCTTTTTCCCCCAAATTTTGTCGCTCGATCGTGGGAGGCACAAGTGACTATTTGGTGAACCGTCTCCATCAACGATGTAAGCTCTTGATCTTCTACCTTTTCCATGGTTTAGTTTTTGTTTTCATTGGAAATTTTCAAGGTTTTGGGTTCATTTTAGGGCCAAAACTTGCACCCGAGCATTCTCACAGGCTAGCCATACGAGACCTGCGAGAATGCACGATTCTCACAGGTGGCCTTAAGGGAACCTACAAGAATCTCACACTGTGCTAAAGGGGCATCTGCGGGGGCCGAAAAATGAAATTTCAATTTGATTTTTTCTCAATAAAAAATATGCCAAGGTTTGGAATGAGTTGTTGACCCTTTTCTTATGGTTCTTGTGCAGGCATTTGACCATCATGATGTTGGAGTGGTGAGAAAGATAACATGAGGAGGAGGATGCTATTGTCGAGAATGACCTGGGCACCATTCCTGCCCTCCGAGACTGTGGGCTCTTGAAATTCTTCTGGATTTTGGGCATGAGGGCCCAAATCAGGTTGTTGGAGTACCTAGTTCATATGTGGGACGTGGACCAGAAATTGTTTCATGTGGGAGTCCACACCTTGACCCTATATATCGAGGATATCTACTTCCTAACAGGTTTATCATGGCATGGGTACCATGCCAGCTTGACTGGTAGTCGAGGTGGCGGACTCCCTATGAGTGAGTATTGTCACTAGTACTGTGTCCCATAGGCAGAAAGAAGCAAAGGCAAGGTGGCTATTTGGGGGGTCCAATATTTGACCCTGCGAACCATTTTTTCACTATAGCATGCATGGTCGAGAGCGCAACTCCACACATGGATCTCCAAAGCTACTTCCAATACTCCATAGAGTGCACAGAGTCACGAGTCTTCAACTGGTTAGATGCAGTTCTCCGTAGTATGAAGAGGCAATTGACGAAATGTAGGAAGGGCGACCTGAAGCAGTTTGGGTACGGATCACTTTTGGTGTCCTTCTTTCTTGAGAGGGTCCCATTGCTGAGATTACAGGTTGAGTGGGGTCTACCATCCCCACAGGATCCGAGGATGCTGAGGTGGTGCAACCTCATGGCCTGACATGTAGCTAGGCGCATCATAAAATACAATGATTCATTCTTTGACTGGTTGTGGCCACAGATGTTGATGGTTGATGACTATGCCTATGCTGGATTGGACTTTCGAGGGGATCCGGATTTATCCCTACCTGAGGATGCTCAGTGGGGTGACCTAGGTAAGAAGTACACATTTTTTTCTTTTAAATATTTTTGTGATTTTTATCATATAAAATGTTTTTATGTTTGTCCAAGAACTAATAAAAAAATCTCTTTTTGATGACACAGATGTGGAGCCATTTCGACCTCCAGGCACATATCCTATTTAGTAGCGAGGAGAGGCAGCTCCAGTGGCACGATGGGATGCTGAAGACTAGTGGAGAAAAACTTGGAGGGGTTGACTACTGGCATTCCATACATGGCTATCAGGGAGATCCCTCGACGTTATCAGTGCCACACCGTGGGCGTGTCAGAGTCTATTAGTCGACTACTTCATAGGGTGGCCCAGGAAGTTGTGTGTTATCGTGAGCGTTACCCATGATGCTATTTTGTAGAAGCTACGAGCTTCATTTTTGAGATTTTGGTCCTTGGATAGAAACTTTTTGTAAAAAATGTTTGATCATTATATACATATATACGGCTTCTACCGGATTATCTTGTGTTGTGTGATACATGTGATATGATTGGTTTATAAATGGCCCAAATGTATGTCTAATATATAGTTAGCTAATGCATCAATCAATGTATTTAGACATCTAGGAATGTGTTGATACTCAATATAATCAAAATAACGTTCCAAGAGGTGAATTCGTAAATATACATGTAATAAAGTAGGACTTCAAATAGCATAGACATTCCTTAACTATAGAACTACTAGCTGTGAATCGAGTCGTATAACCAAGTGACAGATACCGAGCGAAATAGCATCAATCAGCAATTCGATAACGACGCTATACTCCGCAATATTGTTGGTCGCACGGTCGAGACACACAGCTCGTAGAGTGACAAGTTCATTTGTAGGGGCGTAAATTGCCCAAGCAGCAGAAGCAAGGTTATGAGTACTATGGCTAGCGCCATCAGCGAAGCCAATGTGGGGTAGCAAAAACTCTAACATATAGAAACCAAACACAACATAACATGAGCAGTCGAGGGCAGAGACCAGATAACGAAAAAGCATACTACAGTAACACACAAGAAGTATGATACAATAAAATACAAGTACTCATGCACAAGTGACCTTAGGCATAGTACTTCTTTAAGTACAACCCATTTCTGGGTTCACTCAAAGGGATACCATCGTAATCTACTAACTCATAAGCTCCTTTCTCCAAAACTCATCTAACGATATAAGGACCTCGCCACATAGCTTCAAAATTTCCTACTCCTAGCATATCTCGATCTTGTTTGTAAAGGAGAACCAGATCACCTTCGGAGAAAACACAAGGATTGACATGTTTGTCATATTGGGCTTTGACGTGTTTCTTTTGGGTTTCTATGACTAGGGCGACATCGCGACGAGTTTCGTCTAATCACATGAGATATAACAGACGTTCTTCTTCCGTAGAAGTGTTTGGGAGGAGTTCGACGGCTAGTTTTAGGGAGGGTATCTCACATTCAATCGGTAGGATGGATTCTAGACCATAGACTAATCAGAATGGTGTAAACCCAGTAGAAGACTTAATGGATGTCCGGTAAGCCCACAATGCTGAAAACAATATCATGTGCCAACTCATTTTGTGAATCCCTATCATTTGTTGAAGCATGGTCATGAGGACTTTGTTAATTGCTTCGACTTGGCCATTGGCTTGTGGGTAATAGGGTGTTGAGTTTTCATGGCGAAGACCCAACTTTTCAGTGATTTTGGACATCATGAAGTTTCTAAAGTGGCTACAGAGATCGATGATGATAGCCTGAGGAACACCAAAACGAGCTATGATATGATTGAATATGAATAATGTTGCGGTCTTTCCAATGTTGTCGAATGTCGGCATCGCCTCGGCCCATTTCGTAAAATAGTCTATGGCTACAATAATGTATCCATGCCCCCCGGCCAAGCAAGGGTGACATGTCATGAAATCGATACCCCATTTCACAAAAGGACCTACGAAGACCACAGGGTGAAGAGGCGCAGGATGTGACCGTATTTTATGGTTGTAGGTCTGGCAAGCGTGGCATTTTTGGACGACAATTATACAATCATTAAATAAAGAAGGCCAAAAATACCATGCTCGCAAGATCTTCTAGGCAGTAGCATACCTAGACATATGACCACCACAGGCTCCAGAATGGCAGTCATTTACGGCTTTCTCGGCTTCATCAAATGTGAGGCAGTGTCAAAAAACCGAGTCAATCCCACGATGAAAAAGAGTATCACCGAGGATAATATACTGACGGGCTTGGTAGCATATTCGATGGTGGTCAGTACTAGACAAATTGGGCCAGAAAGTCTGGGTTTGGAGATATATGATGATATCTCCATACCAAAGATCATTGGAACTAATCAGGAAAAGGGATTCATCAGGTAATGAATCGGCTGCTACATTTTCCATCTCAGAGTAGGGAAAGTCGCATATCAACTCGGAAAACACTAAGGATTTCTTGGACTTAGCGCATTTGAATTCTAATTAAAACTCCTAGAGTATCACGATCCATTTGGAGTATTTTCCCCCTAGCAGTTGATGTGTGAGAATGTGCTTCATAGGGTTGTAGTTAGAAATTATTGTAGTCTTGCGAGAGAGGATAGAGTGCCAGAAACATTGAACTACTTGGACGGCTGCCAAGGCCACTTTTTCAACATGTAAATACTTGGTTTCGGTAGGCATTAGACTTCGAATCAAGTAATATGTGACATGTTCTTCATGAGAATCATCCTCCTGGATGAGAACCATAGTGATGGTGTAATCCAAGGTTGCGAGGTAGAGGAAATAATCGCGACTATAATCAGGTGGGAAGAGAAGCGAGGTACGTGTCAGGGACAGTTTCAAAGCTTCGAAATATTTGTTGGAAGTGGTATCCCATATGAACTTAGACCCCTTTTTCAGTAGTCGAGTAAATCCAAGAGTTAGCTCGACATAGTTTGGGATGAAACAATGAAGAAAGTTTTCTTTCCCTTGCAAACTTTATAACTGGCGAAGCGAAGGAGGAGGGAGATTGAGAATCTCTTTGACCTTCAAAGGATCTACCCTGATCCCTTGACGTGAAACAATAAAGCCTAGAAGTCGGTCGGATTCTACATAGAAAACACATTTGTGAGGATTCAAGCATATATGGTAAAACCGACATCAAAGGAAAATGGCTCGGAGGTGTATTGGATGATCGACACGGCACATGGAATGAGCAGGTAAGTCGTCTAGATATGGCTACATGATGTGCTTGATATCATGGAAGGCATAAGACATAGCGCATTGAAAATTTGCGCCGGAATTTTTTAGATCGAAAGGAATTTTTCGATAGGCAAAAGTGCCCCAAGGACAAATAAAAGCGGTTTTGTGTTGGTCCTCGAGAACAATATTGATTTGATTATATCCGGAGAAACCATCCATCAGAGAGAAGATTTCACTTCCGGCATAATCGTCGATGATCTGGTCGACGAAGGGGGTAGGAAAGTTGTCTTTAGGATATGCTTTGTTAATATCCCTATAATCAACACACACACAGATTGTGCCTTGTTTCTTGTCGATCAGGACAAGATTGGAAACCCGGTCAGTGAGAGCCACCAGGTAAATAAAGTGGGCTTTGAGGAGTTTCTCGACTTCAAGCTTCATAGCGGCCACTTTACGTGGGTGGACCAGACGAAGGCATTGCCAGACAGGTTTAGCATCTAGGTATGTCTTAATCTCATGTATCACAATGTCAGGGTCAATACCCATCATTTATTCATAGCTCCACATGAAGACATCACGAAATTCTTTGAAAAGTGACTTGTAGGTGATGATTTCGTCAGGGGAACACAAATCTTTGATATGCACATTTTTGACAATTCGAGGTTTTATGGATATGTCGAGGGGAATGGTGGGTGAGATATTGCTTAAGTTCCCTTTGGAAAACACATCGTGTGTAGACTCAGGAATGGTGGAAATGACGACAACGATCAACGGGTCGAGATCCATTGGTAGCTCTCGATGGTGTGTTGTTCCAGGAAGAGGATGGAGTGATGATGTCCATCGTCCCAGGGGGTGTCGGCCCCTTGAGGAGTGGGTGGTTTCATGGCCCCTTGAAGGAACTTAGTAACCTTGGCTCGTCGTGGAAAATCCTTAGTGTAATGATCATCACCACAGATAAGACAAGGGTATCGAGGTTTGCGCTTATCCCTATTGTCAATAGGTGTTGTTCTGGTTCTTTCTGCTTGTGAATTGTTTTTGTCCTCCTTATTCTTACCCTTTCCCTTTCTAGATTTTTTTTTATCGACGGGGGTAGATTGAACAGCATTTACCTCAGAAGTCTTATCGATGGGAGGGGTAGGAGACGAAGCATTTTGAACATTAGAAGAAATGGGTTTCGGGGTGTTGCTAGAGGTTTGGACAGAATGAGGTTGGGCATGGAAAGTTCCAATCACACCGTCAGCTGCATGAGAAGCAGCAGGAGTAGTTGAAGTGGTGGAAGTAGAAGGACGAGGCACATCAAGGAGTAAGTCATAAAGAGTACTTGTTTGTGAGTAAACGAGTTCAAGGTATTGAGCACAACTAATGGCCTATTCTTCCATGACAACTCCACCCATGGAAATGTCACGACCGATGTCATTCACAAATGATTTTGTGAACCACTCTGCTAGAAAATGATCGGGAAGTTTGAGTTTGATGAGACGTCATCTCCATCGCCACTCATGAATGTCATCGGAGATATGAGTGGCTTTGGTTTGTTTAAAAGAACTCAAAATGTCGGTCCCTATTTCATAGCGGATCGGTAACTGGTAGTGGGTGAGGAAAGCCATAGCGAGGGTGTTGAAGTCGGTGAAGAAACCTTGTGGTAATTCTATATACCACTTCGCGGTGGAGCCTGTGAGGGTTCGCTGAAAAAGGCGTAAACAAATAGAGTCATCCATCAAGGAGTTGGATGAGAACCAAAGGTGAAAAGTCATTACGTGATTGTTCGGGTCCTCTCCTGGTTTTCCATGGAATTTAGGGATGTCAGATGGTAGTTTGGTCGGTATGGCAGGCCATTGGCGAGAGTGAAAGATCAGATCATTTAAAATCCTCGACAGATCTGGGAGGTCCAGGGTGGCTAAGAAAGGTAACTGTCTATTCTCATGAGGGTACTGGTGACTTTGGGGAGGGAGTCCCATCGGCAAACCAGTGGGACCATAAGCAGTCTGCATGTAATGCAAATATCCAGGCAGACTCGGTGGTTGTTGTGGAGGCAAGTAACTCATAGGGTTATACCCTTGAATGGGAGCGTGGGGTTGAGCATTCGAGCCCCAAATAGGATTAGACATACTTGGATAGGGTTGGCCTGTACCAGGGGGTATGACGGAGCTAGCCAAAAGTTGTTGCCCCCCAGTTGATTGAGGATTATGTTAGATCAGATGGTTCCAATACTGGGCCAAGGATGGAGGTATGTTTTGTCCATAGGGTGGGGTCGATGGGGGTTTCCCTCCAATTGGGGGTTGTGTCCCAATTGGGATTTTTCCTGCAAGGAGGGGTTGAGTTAGGCCTCCTTGGTGAAATTGTCCACCAACAGGAATCTAGTAATTTGGTGTGAACGACAGAATGGTGCCACTAGGATCAGTGCCTCCGATAGAATATGGAAGAGGTCCTCTGAAAGGAGGCGGAGGAAGTGTCAGAATGAAACCGGGGGGATGGTGCCCAGAAAGAGTGGAACTGCTAGGAGTCCCAGATGAGATTTGTGCGGGAGCGGGAATAGAGGCATTCAACGCATGGTATCTGGGTGGAAGTGTGTGGGTGACTCTAGGTGAAAGCAGTGTGCCATTGGGGACTTGGCTAGCCACGGTAATATCATTGTGAGGACTCGTAGTATCTGTGTAATGGACCATTTGTAAAGGGAGAGTCATGATGTGGTCATCTCACGGAGCTTCTATACCAGGAAAATAATAAGCAGTAGTAAATGGTACTGCATCGGGATCAGATGTTTCGGGTAGCTCAGGTGAGACAGTGATATCAACGCCTGCTCTTGAACCAAAGAGGTCCCATCTAAAAATGTCGATAACCCAAAAAGGATCTTGACCCTCAGGTCCTAGGTAAGGTCCAGTTGGTGATCCAGAAGACTGAACAACTAGTTCTTCAGAAGAATTCAGTCTCATAATACGTCTCTCAGAGTTGGGGTGAAGTCGAAAGTCCTCTCGAGAATTAGAAATTTGGAATTGTTCTAGAGAGTCGGTTCTTTCCACTTGTGGAGTGGTGACGTCTTGGAATTCACTCTGTTGAGGAGAGCCCCTCGGTGAGTTAGTAGGAAAGGGTTGAGAACCTTCCATATTTTCTGGGGGTAAGCCTTGCATTCTACGTGAACGACGTGGAGGGTCAACTGTGAACGAGTTAAAAAACTTACGAAGGAAATTCTATGGTCAACTTGGGAAAACTAACAACATACGCTAGTAAAATATCTAGGAAGCAAAACCAAGCAAACAAGACCTTCTAATTCCGAAGTCACTAGTTGGTGATGAAATCCAACGTCGCAACGATGAGACAAGAAGGGGCTGGGCTAGAGTGGAAAATTTACGTTGACGACCTGCTTAAAAAACTTACACCCTGGTGCAATCTCTCACACATAATCGTGGGTATACCCTCCAAGGAGCCTGAGTGAGTTTGGCCAAGGTCGATTCTAGGTACCGTGGAGACTTGCCCCTTCACAGTCACCTTGTGAAAGACCCTAAGAAGATAGGCCACTAAGGTTACCACCAACAACAATAAAGCCTTGGGGGACAGTCGAAAATTTGATCCACACGCAAGGGCAAGGTATCTAGCCCGAAATCAGCATGAGAGGCTTCCACTCATCATTGTGGGTATACCTTCAAGTGACCCCCGTAATATGTGCAATCTCTACACTGATATCAAAAAAGCAGGGTGAGTAACTCTATCAATATCAATGCGACCTCAGGTTTAACCCTTGTGTGAGACGAGCTTCCCAGGACAAAATGTTGAAAATGGAATTTGACACTCCTTACCACAAGATGCTATTGTTTGTTTTGTGCTTTGGAGAGTGTATCTCTCTACCTATTCCAAAGCTCTAGCCTAGCTAATGTTGGTGTAATAGAGTCCTAGAAAAGAGTTACTAGTTAAATTTTAAAAATTGTGCAATATTATTAAAGGTTGTTTTTACTCAAAGGAGACGGAAATGAAACCGATGTTGTGTGAGACTCTGACCCAACAATGCATAGATAGGAATGGAAGATACCAATTTTTTGTTCGATGAATCCTGTTTACAGGAGGGAAAGAGGAGTTTTCTGGAAAAATCTTGAACTACAATATACAATCTTCTTTGAAATGCAATATCAACAAATCATGAACAATGCCAATTCTCTATTCGTTCTATTTCAACAATTGAATACTGATATTTTTGAAATAAAAAATTGCTTAAAAAGAAAAATGTTTTTTAAATTTTCAATAGAAATCACACAATAGTGGTGGAACTAAAAAAAAACAGCAACTAATGAAAAGCAATATACAAAAAAAACCCAAACCAATCTTTCAATTAAGACAAAAATAAAAAGCAGACAAGACTAGTCTTTTCAAATGCATAAGGGCAACAAATTTCCAAGTAATGAGCAATTGAGAAAGACAATTAATCCCAACTTTTAAATTGATCACCGGCTCCCAACCAAACAAGTACTTAGATTACAGAACCAGAGATTATATCCTTGTTAAGAAAAGATCAAGAGATAACAGTTGAGAAAAATGAACAAGAAGAGATTTCAATTTTCGAAGACTAATCATTCACAAAATCCAAAGTCAAGAAACAATCAATCACTGGAAAAAGAAGTTCTTTTTAGACACACATACAAATCTGGGCATCTGAGGATACAAAAAAACCTTAATCCCAAAATTTTGCAAATGGGTTCGCAGGCAGGCAGTGGTGTACAGTGTGAGAATCAAAGATTCTCGCAGGCTGGACACAAGCAGAGTGCGAGAAGTTCGTATTGAACTGAACAGTAGGGTGCGAACTCTAGTGGTTCTCATAGGCTACAGAAGGGTGCAGTGCGAGAAGTCCTGAAACTAAGCAAAGTTTGGAAAAAAGACAAAATATTTGAAGGAACTTCTGGAGCCAGAGAGTCTGTCAGGGTCTCCTCAAGACTCAAAGATTGATAGAAATGAAATATGGTAAGGTAAGAGAAAATGGCCAAGGAAAAACCACCAAAAACCACTAAAAAATGGGTTTCATCCCCAGTGGAGTCACCAATTTTGTTATCAGACTAATCGGTAGGTGTGGACACTAACATATCTCCCTAGATCCACCTGGATCTAGAACAAAACAGGACAGGACATGACTCTTTCCCTAAGTTGTAATCATTGAATCTACTAATAGGAAGGAATACATGGCATACCTTTATATCACTTCCTTAGGTCTCTGTTGTTCCCGTTTCGCTTTGGTGCTCTCTTGAAGTCAAGTCTGAGACAACACAAACCAACCAAAGTGAAGATATCAAAATGTATTCAACGTCAACTTATGCATATGATCAAGGAATTACACAATAAAGTAAGAGTGACTTTATGGGAAAGGGACATGCTGCTGTATCATATTAATTGAAAGTAGAAGATACAACCTGATCACCTTGATGTTGCAAGCTTCCTTTCAGTGACCCTTGGTTCCAACACACACACTTTCTCTGTACTTACATGAAGAAGATCCAATTCCTCTTGATAGACCAAATAGAGCCTTCAAGCTTCTGTCAAAGAAGGGTTCTTCACACAATTCTTTCACCAATTCTTCATTCAATCTTGCTTAACCTTTTCCAAGAGAAACCTTTTAATATATAGGAGAAGGAGAGATGGTTACATGGATGAGGATGATCCCATCAAATCTGAGAAGTCAGTAAAATGACAACCATATGAATGCCAACTCATTTTCTAGAAGATTCCCTTCTAGAACCCTCGAGACCTCTTCTCCTTTCCAAGCTTAAAAACAGGTTCACACCCTGTGTATGGAGAAAACTGCGAGAAGTTCACACCCTAAGTGTGGTTGTCCTATGAGAATGAGGGATTCTTGCACCCTAGGACATAGACAACCTGCGAACTCACCTCAAAAATATGTTTTTGGAAGGAGACAAGAGCCACTTTTTCTTAGGCAAAAAGTCCTTGTTGGGAGCCTGAATACATCACTGTTGAGACATCACCACAGTGAAAAAAATCATGTGTAACACCATCTTAGAACTTTTCTCGAGTTTTTTACCTGGTGATCATGTCAACAAAAGTCCTCTTCTAGGTGGTTTTTTGGTTTCCTTATTCACTGGATAAATTTTATTTTCCTTCCATCCCTTCATCTAAAACTTAAAAAATTTGGCCTCCTCAAAGTTCTCAGCTAGAGTCGGTTTATAATCCCTCTTGATAAACATGGAAATAGAAGTTGGTAGTGCATTTTCATATACCTCAATTTGTATCTCTTGGTTGGGATTAGCATCAAGAATACATTTATTGAGGATAGTTGTGAATCTTTGGTTTAATTCTTTGACCTTTTTTTTGGGTCCCATGGTGGCATCAAATATTTCATCTATCAAGGCTCCTATTGTCATTTCCTCAATGAATTTATCAATAAAAACCTTTTGAAATTTGGTCCAACTGATTATGGAACCAACTGGGAGGTTAAAGTACAAGGTCGAGGATGAATTCTCAAAAGTGTGTGGGAAAATTATACATAAAACTTGTTTTTTTTCTACTTTCATCAACCTTATTGCTAGTATGAATTTATTAATGTGGTCTTCAGGAAACCCAAAGGTTTTAGGATCAAAATTGGGAAGAATATTCTTTGGGTTCCTGGGTAAGTGGTGCAACCACCCTGGTATGGCCAAGGCATCCCTAGACAACCAGGCATGGTTGTTTGTAGGTTGATCATTTCACTCTGGGAAGTCTTCATTATTATCCCTCAAGTTGTTTGATTTATTTTTTAATTTGTCTGAATTGGAACCAACTTATTCATTTTCGTAATGATCAAGTTCAAAGTAGGTACTTGTTGGTGGGGTAACAACTAGAGTTTGAGGAATAAAATGGAGGGGATGACTTATTTCATTCAAGGAGAAATATACCAATTCCACAATTGTATGGACAAAAGTTTGATAAGGAGTGTCTAGAAATAGTATGGAATTTTTCTTTCTTTGAGGTAAGAAAGTAGCTAATGGAAATGATTTGATATATCCGGAATAATCTATAGTAATCATCCTAAACACATTAATTTATTAGTGGGGGATCACATAGGGTATTTCTTGGTGAAGTTATGTATCATCTTCAACATGTGGTGAACCATTGGTGTTGGGGGTACCTCTATGACAAGGATATATTGAGAAGGACTATGCATGCATGTGGGTTATTTTTAATCTATACACTATTCGAGATATATTTCTATTAGAAAAAGTATTCTCACTAGCCATGCATTTGTTCAGGACCTCCTTCTACTGCAAATTCTATTGAGGGCTCTAAAATCCCTTTAACTCAATAGCATGAATCATGCCCAGAGACAAGGACTAATTAGATTCTTCTCTTTTTAAAGTAGTGTGATTCTCCAGATTAATAGTCCAACAAGTTTCGATGGGATTTAAATATTTTTTTCAAAAGTTTCCTTTATAATTGTGTATCTCTTTTTGAATTTTTTTTCTTTAATATTCAAACATGATAGAATTATAAATAACCTACATGACTAAATCTAAAGGAAATAGGGCCTAGGATAAGTTCCAACCAGCGGTATGTAAAAAATACATGAGCCTAACTAATATCAACAATAATGCTTTCATTAGTCAAGTTACTAGTATTGTTTAAGAAAGAAAGAAACAATTACACACAATCACATGTAAAGACAAATGAACCAGAATTAATTCTACATATTGTTTGCATGTAATACATTAAATAACAACAAATATGAACCAACATTTATTTAGCAACCATAATAATTCAAGGTAACTTATCATAATCATAATCTTACTAAAATTATTGTAGCTAATAATTGTTTGCATAACAATCGATTGATCAAGTTTTATCCACAAGATTGGTAGAAATTTGTCTTCGAATCTGTATGAGCTTAAATATTAAACTTCAATATTATTCTCTTTCTAACTCTCCATTTATTACAAAAATCATCGACCAATCAAAATGAGGTCGATGTCCTTACTCATAAAATATAGACATACTAGAAATAGCTTAAAAGTTCACTTAAAGTAAAGACACAAATTAAAAGAGTGGACTCATCCATGTGTAAGCTCCTAGTATACTTCCCATCATCTCAACATGTTTGCTTGATCGTATTCGAACCATTGGGAAAAATATCTTCAAAGGTATGGAGGTATGGAAATCAATGTTTTTCCATTGGTGTGCTAAGCTCATATTTAATCTCCATTAATCAATGTTTGAACCGACTTATCTTGGAACTCAAGCACTGCAAGACTGTCGATGCTCCTATCGGGCCATTGATGATCCTTCTCACTTGTCCCTTTTCCAAATTTTAAATTTCAAGAACATCGGCTTCAAACTATCGATCATATTACTCAAGATTCTTGACTATGTTGTTGAGGTCTACAAATTCTTCAGGCATACCAAATTTAGGGACTCGAGTATCTTTCATCCTCTAGTTTATCTTTTCCCAATTTCATAGACATTCCTCCCATCCATCCTACATCTTTTGTTGTGGTTCTTCCACTAGTTATGTCGAATACTATGCTTCCTTTTGGAATATTTCTCATATTGGCATATCCAGTAGTACCAATAGAAATTGTTGGCGCACTAGTAGCACCAAAAGCTGCAAAGCCTAAAACTAGGGAAGCATCATGATTCCATGTTCCTCTTCACCCCAACCCTTCTAGATTTATCTGATATATTCGATATATGATAGATATTTATGTGATCTCTTGGACTATATCATCATGTCTTTTTGTACTATAAGGCCCAACAAAGTCTCCTCTTGATAGCACACAACCTGAGCCATAAAGACTCCTCTTTTCAATTTAAGTTAGTTGTAAACTTATTTGAACTCAATCCTTATGAACACGATTTCTCAAGTGGTTTCTTGATAATATT